>JAMBLF010000406.1:0-282212 GCA_030578115.1 Leucoptera coffeella
CTTTATTACAATGACACAAAGTTCAGATTCAATTACAAAGTGCGCGGGATCGTTTACGTAGCAACAAGTGGTTACATATCGTCTTTGCATTGTGTGTATTGAGATGAAAAGGAAATGGAACTTTTTGGGTAAAAGGTTCAGATATTCGTAACTTTGTAATTTTGACGACCTCCGTGGCGCGATCGGATAGTCGCCGGAACGCTAATCGTGAGGTCTCGGGTTCGATTCCCGGTGGAGGCAGAGTTAAGAACTATTGTCTGGTTGTTATTATATGTATATACATACTATATATGATTTTTCCAACTATAATAAGTTGACTAGTACCCTTAACACAAATCTTAAATGAACTTACCAAGGGGCTTGTTCAATTGGTGTAATAATGTCCAAATTATTATTATTATAATTATAATTTTAAATGGTGTAAATGACTTGAAATCCGTAGTAGATTAGGTTACATAGTAAAATGCTCAAATAACCAGTACAAAACATGACACTTTTATACATACAATCACATCCTTTAATCTCGTTGGGTGTTGATAGAACCTTGTGACATCTCCTTATAATATTGGCGTTGTAATGTAATATAGAACATTGGTGACAGGTTGTTAGCCCATTGCTCAATAAATTCCATTGACCCCTAATTGCCTTCTATGACATGCCGGTAAGAACGACAGTTAGTAAACATTATTTTACGTCCCAAGCTAGCATAAGTATTTTTTATACATATGTGTCTTTTCTATGTAGCTATTTTCAGACATTTACTTTTAATGTTATTGCTGTAAGCAGCCCTAATTGCATTACAGGACGTGACTATCTACAATTTACTATTGCACGTTTACGTTGAGAAAAACAATAGTAATTCTACTTTTATCACTTCTTATTTCCGGGTGTTTCCAAAAGAAGTTCCAAGGCTTCCCAACATGTGACGCAATCGGTCAGAGAGAAATAATGAAGCACGTGACACCGTCTTGCAGACGAATTCTCTGCACTGCGGAGCGCGAACCCACCTGATTCTCCTATAAGGTAAATAAATAATTATTTATGTACATAGAAAACTGCTCTTGAATACAATACTCGTATTATATAATTATTTTAGACATTAGCAAGTAATTAATTCATGTGAATATATTCATGATAAGTTTATAATTCAGATAGATACACACTCAACTCTTTTAGGGTAAATTAAATATGTAGCCTTTCAAAGACTATATAGTAAATAAATGTTTAAAAAATAATTTTTACCTTTTAAAATGTTATAATTATTTCAATTTTAAATGCAAGATAATTTAAGCCGTTTTAATTTAAATAAAAATGTTAAGTTAAATACATACATACACATCACGTCTGATTCCCTGTAGAGGGGTAAATGGAGATCATGGATCACTTTCCGTCCCGATCCTGACAAACCACTTTCGCTTTATTGACATTCATACACCTCCTCCTAGACACTCAGCGGTAAAGGGTACTTCTAACGTCACCCTGTTTTAATATGGCGTCTATCTGACTGTCATATGTCCTACTGGCCATAAACAACATAGAACTGTGGACACAGATTCAATCGCCATCTTTAATTTTCTATTAACTATTTAGGATAATCCGTCTCTATTTTTATGAAACAGCGGTATCGTGCAGTAGAATCAACCCATTCCCTGTGATTTAAAGTGAACTATGATCTGCTGTAACACGTTTGTGTAACTGCGCAGAAACGTGAGCTGTGAAAGAATCGCCCACTTTTATCGTCTTCTCAATTAGGTTCCTTGGAGCATTAAAATCTTAGTCGTTTTTAGTATAATATGAATTAAGTTTAAGAATGGTTTGTGTTGGTTTTTGCTGCAATACTTATTAGAAGACGAATTACTATTTTTACATACAAATATAAAAACACATAAAGAAGGTATTTATCATCCATTCATATTATACATCCCTTTTACTATCCTTCAAGTCGTGACAGTCTGATTTAGAAAGTATAAAGTTAATAAAATTTTAAATACAATAATAACATTTGGCTAAAATTTTTCCTTATTTAAATTACTTTTAATGGGGCCGGGTAACATGCGTTGTTAACGTGAATTAATTAAGTATCAAACTTACTTCTTTCTAAAACAAAAACGCAAAACGTCTTTTGTTTTCCACTTTCAAAAACGTTTATATTATTTCCAGAGCTCCCTTCTAAACTACTGGTCATTCACATTTGCATTTGCATCACGAACGATATCATCTAAATGGCTCACAAGACTGCAATTATGCTGGACGTATGGCAGTCTCGAATGTGCTGGAATACGTATTGTCTGCTTAGCATATGAGCAATTCATTTTATATTGTGGCTCAATACTTAAGTAATGAAGTACTTCAATATATTTTCGTCAGGTTTAGTTAAAGTTAACCGCTATCCAAAAAGAATAGCAACGTACTAAAAATACATATATTGATACACAAACTCACATGATGATATTTGTAGTTACATTAATTCAATCTTTTAATAAAATATACGCGTACTGCTTATATTGAATGTGATCCAAACATACTATAATGTGTTGCACCTATCGATTATATATGAGAAGAGTTTAGAAAGACATGTGAAAAGTAGCAAGATACAATTTATTTCATTATAAAAAAGACAAACAAACCCTTCCAAGACCATTAGCCCTTGCGGGTAGTAAGAGTTTTGAGTGAGCATCTCCACTACTGGGAAAAGAAATTCAGAAAACTTCATTACCATTGGTAAAATCTACGAGGTTTGAATCTTGTACCCACTGATACAGAGTCAAGTCACCAACGATTGAGTTACGCCGAATTAAAAAGTTAAGAAGTAGAAATTATTTCATTAAGAATGATACCGAAACATTAAAAACATAAGGCAGCATGATATAAATATTTTGCATAGCTCGAGAGACAATAAATAGCAGAAGTTACAGAAATATGTAACATGAAAACTTGGGCATACTTTGTTCTCCGAGGGAAAGTTTTTGTTAACAAAGTCAGTGTAGTCTGTGCTCAAGATGTTAAAATATTGCTTTTATGATGCCTACGCAACTCTAATTTTACGCAACTTTACAAGTTGAACTTGTAATTGTAATTTATGCGCCAACTTCGAACAACAGGACAGAGAACATTTGCTTCGAGTTACCACTGTCAGTAAAATATGTATATAATAAGAATTATGTGGATTTTTAATATGTTAAACTATAATGTTTTTATAAAATGGCAAAATATATTGACCATCTGGCAACGTTTTTCTCAAGTTATATTATATAGGACATTTATTTAATTCACTCAGCTTTTATAAACCTTACAGGTTTGCACTCAATATGATAATGCAACTAATTATATATGAATAAAGTTATATTAATTAATTAATTAATTGCGAAAACAAAATACAACAATAAGACAAATGCGTTCACGTCCATTAACCCTTGTGGGGTAGTCAGAGGTTCAGGTGTCCATCTCCGCAATTGCGAATGTAGTAATTCTATGGCTACCTCAAACCCACGTGTTGACCAGATAGTCAGTACTCAATGTGACAGGTGGTCAGCCATGTCGCCATTTACAAGCACTAACTATTACCTGTCCGGGGAACTTCATTTCCATTGGTACATGCTCAAGCGGGATTTGATCCCTATATCCACTGATACTGAGTCAAGCCCCAAACAACTGAGATACGTCGAAATACAACTAAGGTACGTCGAAACAATTGAGCTACAAAAATAATTAGAAATAATAAATACTATCCTAAAAAATATTTATATGTATATTATGTACAGGACTAGTAAGGATGTGTATGTGTAAAATATTGTTTGCGATAACAAAAACTAGTTCAACCTTAACTTGTGTTTGTTTTGTCCCTAGAGAAAAACAGACACGCTTTGAATTATTCATGTTATTTTACTGTCCACTGACGAACAATCCCTGTTGATAAACAAACGAGAACTTTGGTAGAGGTGTGACCACCTCTACAATGTCACTGAAATAATCTTAAAAACATGTCAAGTTACGTGTACCTAACATTAATATAAAAAAGCATAAACATACGCTTCAAGACTTTTGTATATTTACTCCATTTTTTACTGTGGTGGAGTAGTCATATGCCTGACTGCCGATCTCCGAAATCAGATATGAGCCACCCAAAGCCCTCGTTTCACTAGATAGACAGCACCCGAAGTGATCTACAATATACACACATAATCTACTACACACTACCAGTGAACCGTATAAAGTCACTGGCTATTATTACCTATGCTCACAATGTTTATTTTTGTTTTTTATAGATTAAAATAACAGGACAGGTTTCATTTTCGAGACTTTGTGTAAGGATATAAATATAGTGTTCTCAGGCTCTTATGTAATGTGTGACTACGTATTTTCCATTTCAAGGAAAAGTGAGCTGAACCATTCGTAGAGAAAACATTGACCACACTTCCGAAATAACTTTGAAATTATCTTTTGGTCCTTTCGTTAAATTGTGCGTTAAATTTGGGTCTTCTGCTTAGAGAATCAAGGGATAAAAGCCTCCATAGTATGCTCAAAGTTACTGTTTCAGGCGAGAGATAATATTGCTAATGAACTTAGTAGCTAAGTTTGCAAACTTTCTGATGTAATAATTGTCTAATATTACAAGAAGAAATTTTATTATTTTACCTATCTTGTCTTGTAAATATGTACTTGTAATTCTACAAAATAATAAATGCTTGTGTAAAATTCATATTCCGTATCCTTCAACCATTTGAAGTTTACCGTAAAACAAAGAACTAAAAATCATGATAGAAAATACTTAAACACATAGTGTCTTAACATTGATTTCAGAAATTGGTTTCGGTATATAATTACAACGTATGGTATTTATCAATAAATAATTCATTAATGCATATTTCACTTAATGTGTTTTGTTGATGGACCGTTGTATTTATAGCGTTGAGTTAAATTTCACCCTTTAAAATATATCAAATAAAATCGAATACTTATATTAAAAGGCAGCGCAATCACCGTCAATACATTTTACTATCAGAGTTTACAGTTTTCAAACACTAAGCAACATTGTGTGCGGTTCAACCACGCTCCTAAACGTTTACTGTCTTGAATTTTACGATTTTAATAAATCGCAAACTTAACCCTTGCCAATTTTAGTAGACATTTAAACATCCAATACTTCAGTTTACAACCTCCTTACGTTTCACGAGTCTTTGTGAAACGTTTAATAAATTTTCAACGACATAAATGTTGCACGATGTATGGTTGTAATATTATATACATTATACTTACATGACACATCATCACTTGAAACGTTGTAACTTTTTGAACAACAAAAAACTTACGACATTAACTTGTACTATAAAGGTTGTAAAAATATTGTAGGACTAGTGAATCAATCAATTTAAAAATCAATCAATTAAAAAATAATGAAGATTTCGGTTGAGACTACATACAAACATATAAATACGTAATTTTGTCCATAAGAGGATTGACAGGGACGATCCTGACAAATTTCTCCTGCTTCACTCATGTCTATAGCATTCTCATACATGCTCTTTGTTCTTCACGCTGCGTACATTTCATGAAGAATGACACTATTTAGATTTAATTTTACATATCATCTGTTGTACGTTATTTATTAATTACCTTTTTTGTAGGTTTTAAGACAACTTAAAGAGTGTAGGTATTTTCAAATAGGTACTAATTATACCCAATTTCAGCTAGCTCCGGTGACTTTTGCTGTATCGGAGTTCCAAGTAGCACATACGGTGGTTATAGTGCCAGCAGTATTTTATGGAAAATATACTTTTAGTTCGAGTAAAAGCATTGGTGATGAGGCCGCGCAAACAATGATCGTCATTATCGCTCACAAGCTTCATTTATAATGAATAAAGATTGCCAAAAGCACTGTTTGTGTTGATGCGAATTGATGAAGCGTGGCAGTAATTATGAATGTAAAATGAGTTTATTTATTATGGAAGCACACTCACATAGTGCAAGTAGAAATTGTAAATTATTAGTAATAAAAGAAAAATTAGAAAATGTAGAGAGAAATTAATATGTACACTTAACAGTATTATAAACATAAAATATAGTTTATTTATATTTGTAAATATACGAAAACCCGCAATCCAATGCCTATATTGAACTGAAAATATTATCAATAAACTTGAAACTGTAAATAGTACTCGTTCTTGAACAGTCTCGGACTGAAATCTGCGGGTCATTACATCGAAACTCAAAGACAATGAACGCCGCATGTCCCTAATTCGTCTTTTGATCTTGGAATGAAACCGGATACTGACAGTTGCCAGTCATAACTAAATTGTACAGCTTTAATTGAAACCCAAAAGCGTCAATCATTAAGGAATTCGAGCACGAATCCCCGAATCCCTGCGAAAGGAAGTGTATTCGTGTCTGGGTTAGGAAATGGCGGCTCAATATTCGTAACGTGTAGCTATATTAATTAAAGGGAAACAAATAGTGAGTTGTGGATGGGAAGAAACCGGGTTTTGTGTCAGGATATTGAGGATTCTCAAGACTAATTAGAAAATTTATGCATTTTTTTTTCCAAAATTAACGATACATAAAAAATATTCTATCAAAAATCTTGTATATCAATTCAAGGTAACATTTTGCACGCTCCTTCAGTTGTTCAAATTTTAATCCTTCTGTTATTGATACTACAATGAATTCACATTTTCAGTTATAACTTACAACATATTAGTAATATTAACAGTAACTTATATATCTTATACTATTCTCTTAAGGTTACATATGTAACAGCATACTTTATTGTATTATTAAATTCCTTTCTTAGTCTTTCTTAGAAATGATTACTACAATTCCAGAACCGTCGACATCAGGCCCTACAATTCCAGAAATAAAGTTGCTCTACTTGGAAAAATACCGATGAATTGCAATGTCTCTAGTTCATTGATCATATGAATTATTCAAGGCACACAACTATTTTCGTGTGCCTACCGAAGGCGACGAAAATACACGTTCGGCCAAATATGACAAAGTTAGTATTTGGTTTGGAAATCAAGCCTTCTGGAAAGTTCCTCATATAGGATATTTTATTTGTAGGCAGATATAGATTTTGTTCTGTTCCGAGCTAGTCTAGGCTTGTTTCTCGTAACAAACGTAGTCCTGAAAAGGACTATTATCCTTTAAAGATATTGCTGAATAGGACTATCGTCCTTCAAACGTAGTCCTGAAAAAGACTATCATCCTTCAAGGATATTCCTGAAAGGGACGTTCGTCCTTCAAACGTATTCCTGAAAAGGACTATCGTCCTTCAAACATAGTCCTGAAAAGGACTATCGTCCTTCAAACATAGTCCTGAAAAGGACTACCGTCCTTCAAGGACATTCCTGAAAAGGACTATCGTCCTTCAAGGATATTTCTGAAAAGGACTATAGTCCTTCAAGGATATTCCTGAAAAGGACTATCGTCCTTCAGACGTAGTCCTGAAAAGGACTATCATCCTTCAAGGATATTCCTGAAAGGGACTACCGTCCTTCAAACGTAGTCCTGAAAAGGACTATTATCCTTCAAGGATATTCCTGAAAAGGACCATCGTCCTTCAGACGTAGTCCTGAAAAGGACTATCATGAAAAGGACTATCATCCTTCAAGAATATTCCTGAAAAGGACTACCGTCCTTCAAACGTAGTCCTGAAAAGGACTATTATCATTTCAGGACTACGTTTGCAGGATAATAGTCCTTTTCAGGACTACGTTTGAAGGACGATAGTCCTTTTCAGGACTATGTTTGAAGAATGATAGTCCTTTTCAGGAATATCCTTCAAGGATGATAGTCCTATTCAGGAATTTCCTTGAAGGACGACAGTCCTTTTCAGAACTATGTTTGAAGGACGACAGTCCTTTTCAGGACTACGTTTGAAGGACGATAGTCCTTTTTAGGACTACGTTTGAAGGACGATAGTCCTTTTTAGGACTACGTTTGAAGGATGATAGTCCTTTTCAGGAATATCTTATTCAGGACTACGTTTGAAAGACGATAGTCCTTTTCAGGACTATATTTGAAGAATGATAGTCCTTTTCAGGAATATCCTTCAAGGATGATAGTCCTTTTCAGGAATTTCCTTGAAGGACGACAGTCCTTTTCAGAACTATGTTTGAAGGACGACAGTCCTTTTCAGGACTACGTTTGAAGGACGATAGTCCTTTTTAGGACTACGTTTGAAGGACGATAGTCCTTTTTAGGACTACGTTTGAAGGATGATAGTCCTTTTCAGGAATATCTTATTCAGGACTACGTTTGAAGGACGATAGTCCTTTTCAGGACTATGTTTGAAGAATGATAGTCCTTTTCAGGAACATCCTTCAAGGATGATAGTCCTTTTCAGGAATTTCCTTGAAGGACGACAGTCCTTTTCAGAACTATGTTTGAAGGACGACATTCCTTTTCAGGACTACGTTTGAAGGACGATAGTCCTTTTTAGGACTACGTTTGAAGGACGATAGTCCTTTTTAGGACTACGTTTGAAGGATGATAGTCCTTTTCAGGAATATCTTATTCAGGACTACGTTTGAAGGATGATAGTCCTTTTCAGGACTATGTTTGAAGAATGATAGTCCTTTTCAGAAATATCCTTCAAGGATGATAGTCCTTTTCAGGAATTTCCTTGAAGGACGACAGTCCTTTTCAGAACTATGTTTGAAGGACGACAGTCCTTTTCAGGACTACGTTTGAAGGACGACAGTCCTTTTTAGGACTACATTTGAAGGACGATAGTCCTTTTTAGGACTACGTTTGAAGGATGATAGTCCTTTTCAGGAATATCTTATTCAGGACTACGTTTGAATGCAGATACATACTTTACTTTATTTTTTTAAATGTGATGACAGACAAATTACACTTAGGGACGGCAAATTATTAAAATAATTTAGTTACGATTACCATTAATATTTTTTTATAATTTTCTTATATCTTAGAAATAAGTATATCTCTAAATATGAAATTGTTCTATTTTGTACAGAGGCGATGGCTCGTAAAGCAAACATTTATTCCAGCTGATGAAATGTATCCAAACAACGGGACCAAAATCTTGAACGAACAGGAAATGAGATGCTGGACAGACCAGCCATTGCGTTTAGATGCGTCAGAAGGGAAAACTTTGAATAGTGCAGGAGTTATTGAAATACTGAGTAATATACATTTAATAA
Source organism: Leucoptera coffeella (assembly GCA_030578115.1). Classification (NCBI taxonomy): domain Eukaryota; kingdom Metazoa; phylum Arthropoda; class Insecta; order Lepidoptera; family Lyonetiidae; genus Leucoptera; species Leucoptera coffeella. Next base: position 9,162 of record JAMBLF010000406.1, read on the forward strand.
ATACCAAAGCCAAATAGAGACAACAACTTCACTGTGGTTTGTTAAAGCTATTCAAATTTAAAGAAATATTCCATGTAATTAAAATTTGTATATATATGATATGGAATCAAAATCTATATTTATTTTTATTTTATTATTCAGCTAATGTGTCGATCAAGTCTATCAAAACCCTGTACGAAATCATTTTATTATTTACATTTTTGCAGCACGTTACTAGAAGTAAATAATAATAATAGAAGTAAATAATAGATCATCACAAATCACGCCTGTATTCATACATAATACCCCTATTTATTCGAGATCACGTATTTTTCGTAAAAGTTGGCTCATTTTTATAAAAATATAGTCTATTCGATCGTTACACTATAAATGCATTTTCTGTATGAAATGAGCTCTTTACTCAAAGTAGCAAAGTTGGTTTTCGCTTATTACATACATTGTTAATGCGGCCGTGGAGCAATTTGTTCCCGCCGTAATGCAAGACATCAAAAGCTGCATGTTTGACGTTGTTCGGGAAAAGTTGTATGAGCTCCGTTTGTTGTTTGCAAACACACGAGTATGTATGTGTAAAGTAAACGGAGTCAAACTAGTATTACGCGTGTAGACCTGAAAATCAACTTAGAAATTAAGTTATTGATATAAGTTGTTATTATTAAATGGAAGCTATTGGACTATGGACTAGTAACGCGTCACTAGTGTCCATATGTTCCCAATATAGAAACTAAAAAGTGACCTTGGCGATATCATCATATTTCCGAGGTTCTGTTCACGAAAGGGATTAAATGACGGTAATAAAACACATTAGTTAATATAATGTATTTAACAAATGACTAGATATCCTGGATACTTAATTAGGAACAAATAATTCCTCCACATAATTCCTGAAAAAAAAAGTTTATCTGAATCTCTAAGACGTTATTAAATGTTATTAAAACTGTAAATATAATAGTATCGAAAATAAATTAAATATTCATATGTAACGACATACACGCCACGACCGTTTTCCAATACAGCGCTAGTAATACTACTGATATTCTTTCCAAACGAACTATACATATCACAAAATAACGACTGTTTGTGATTATTACTACAAAACAAACTGACATTTTTATTTACTCTTTTTCTTACCAGTAATTACTGTAGGTCTCCTAAACGTTTATTAATTGATAGGCAACGTTTAGGGTAAGCGACAGGGACATTTTTCACGGCTAACAACGTATTTTCTCTAAGGGTTGAAGAGGCCTATTCTGTAGTGGCCATTAGTGTGAATTATGAATTAATGCTTACGAAGCGACGACGATGTGGCGGCTGCCTTTCGCTCAACGTACGCAAAAGATACAGGAACTGTGGAGGCGGTTGGAAATTTAAAATAATAAATATTACTGTAACTTGAATAGTAATGTCAGTTTATATTTGCACGATCACATAAACCTTATCAATCAGGAAGGCTGACTAATATCAAAAAATAACTCCGTTATGCTTTTAGTACGCAAATTAAATGGACTAAGGCATTACGAATTCCCACAAATGTGTCCGTAATTCAAAATATATTCTGATATAAATATATAAAATAATTAATTTTAATGCAATTCTAATATTGAAAGAGTATTTGTCTCGGATTACGACTTCTACTTTTCTAACCTACTTCTACTACTACTTACAAAAAAGTCCCCGATGAAAAGAAAAGTGGCTACTTAACATTATTATGTCTACGTTCCAGTTAGTCGAATATTTAAAAAACCATAAAGGCTTGACAACTTGTGTACACACGCTCCCTTTTTTATTGTTGCGTGGCAGTCAAAGGAGAGCTTGTCTCCAAAATAAATTTAAAAAAAATGTAAACTCTATTTAAATATGTTTTTAGTACATATTCGGCTCCACGCCACTCCGCCACAAGTGTAAATGGGCGTCTACATTCACCGCTGACTTATGATTGATTGTTTAGCACTTTGTAACTGAAGCCTTTGAATTGCAGCCCCACTTCATTATTGTGCTCGGCGCACAGCTAGTCAACAGCAAGAGGAAAATCTCACAAAGCAGTTATGTAAGTTTTCAGAAACATATACACACTATGCCTATAATTTATACTAGTTAGCAAGTACCAAGGCATTAAAGTCAAACTAAAACTCAAATATTTTTATTAAAAATAAGTACAAGTACTGAGATTGATTGTCTATTAATATTAAAATTCTACTGCATATCATTGATTACGCCTTAAAGGTTAGTATGAAATGATCATCGCGATATAATAATTACTGGTATTAAATGGTAAAAAAAATATTTGTTGAATTTTTTGGCACCAAAAAAATAATTAGGATGATTTGATTATTTGCAAATCAAACGTCTATTTTATACTATTATAAAAGCATATTGTGACCACTATTTCTCTTTTTACGTAAAAGTATGACGTCTTTTACATATAATAATTATGCTATTGTTAACCTAAAGACCTCCTCTTTAATTTGTTCCCGTTTACAGTAATTAAGCAACGTCACCAAAGGGTTAGTGTTGCCAGGGACAATGAGCAAAAACGACCACAAATTTTACATGTACAACCCTAATCAGAATGAGGAAATCAGGAAGCGGGACATGTTTGGGATGAAGGATGGCTTTAAAGGTTAACTCATTATCCTTTACTATGTGATGCGTTTATAGTAAACTAGTTTTAATGTGAAGTTTAATCGCACGTTTGTAAACTCAAACAGGATGAAATAGTCTTGCAAATAAGCATGAGAGATTCATATTTAATTACCAAATAACTACCTCCGCAATTGACGGAGACTCGAACCTTTGACTAACCTGTCAGGGTTAATGGTTGCGAAAGCCTTTGTTTTTGTGTTAAATTGATTATAGATTACACTTGTTTAGATCTAACTACTTATTACAAAAATTGTGCATGCTTAGAATCGTTTCTTTCATTTATCTAATTATATTAATTATTAATTATATATACATTAATTATTAAATCAGTATGATGATATTTAAAAATAACATTTATCTAGATTTTTCCTTAAACCTTCTTTTATAGACTATGACGCCAAAGATTTATACGGCCCAAAAATCACGGACAAAGACGGTGAATTACTGGACAAGCATGATAGCTTTTACATAACAACGAAGAGTCTGCTTGTACTCTTTCAAATAATGGGCGTGATGCCTATCATGCGGGTACCTAAAAGTAAGTATATATACAAAAAGTAATAGTGTTAGAATACGTAAATATTAGGAATCTTTACTGTGATTGCTTAGGTTTATGGTCATACAAAGCTTACATCAAACCAGATAGCACTTGACATTAGAAATGAGGAAACTTATGTATATTTTAGGATAGGATAATTTACTGTTTACTGTGCCGCTTTTTTAAAAAGATACAGTTGTTGTGTTTTACGTGACTGTAAACTTTGTATAACATACATATATTCACGCCTTTACGTCCCCAAAGAATTAGGCAGAGACTATCGATCACCAAATAAATGGAAACAAAACAGTTATTTCATTAAAACACATTTGTGAATATATCATTTCATAGAAAAAATGTTTATACTAAGTTGTCTTGTCGTTCCAAACCTTATTCTTTCAGATGCTAAAACTACAAAACGGACCACTTACAACTGGATATCAAAAGCCACTATTTGGGCGTACATTGTGTGGAGCCTTGAAAGTATTATCGTAGTCAAAGGTAACATGAAATAAGGCATAATATTCAATTACATACATATATATATATATATATATATATATATATATATATATATATATATATATATATATATATATATACATTCACGTCCTTTTATCCTTTTCGGGGTGGCAGAACTTTGGATATATAATTTTTCTAGGTCACTTTTTAGCATGAATATCGGGGCTGTAAATATTCAATTCAATATTATCGAAAGTGTGAGAGACTTTTGCAATAAAGTAACTACGAGTATTACTTGCATAGCATAAAGTTTTTTTCTGTTTATGGATAATTTTATTAAAATCCAAAGTACCGTAAGTAAAAATATATACCGTATCAAGGAGGTTTTGGAAGGTTTAGCTCTACGAAGTATATTCTAACACATTTAAGTCCACTATATTAAAGCCCACATCACGCCCAAGCTGTACAGAGTAGTTAGAATCCGGCTAATAGGGGACAAAGCAAATGAAAGCTGTCTGCAGTGAAATTGTCGTAACTTAGTTGTGGCTAAGTCGCGTTTCGCTACGGATTTGGGTTCGTAGCACACTAGGATGGACTTTGAAATGGTTGTAAAAATAAATATTAGGTATTGATGATCACACTGATTAATCATTGGAGGCTTTAATTTTATTTGTGTTGGGATGAAAATAATGGGTAATAATGGTAAATTGTAATTAGGGATTATTGAATTTGGTGTCTAGCAATTCGTAAATAAATTCCTGATCTTTTAATCATGTGTAAAATGAAGGCTAGTAAGAAACCTTTATGAGCATTTTTTTAATAATACTCATTGCTTAATGCTTAAACCACGGACACTTCTTTTAGTTTCTAATGCTTGAATCATAAATTTTACGAAACTATTTTAAATGTACGAGTGTGTATTAGTGTAAGGCCAACCTTACACATGTTAATAAGAAGTTACATTGTTCTACAAACGTAAACATTGTTACTGTTAGCGTAGGCAAGTCTATTGTCGTTTAATAACTTCAATACTCAGAACACACTCTGGGTTACGGTTTGACGAGCTTTTTATACTTGTTCGGACAAAAATATATGAGATTTAGTTTTGGCATATGAAAAGTGCGTAGTTTTACAGGATTACATCACTTATTCAAATAGTTATGTTAGTCTTATTAAGGTTAAACAGGATAAGGAAAAAGGCAAATTATGATATACATTGAAATCAGGGTTTCAAGCACTGTCGTCTGATTAATAAAAAATAACAAACAACAAAAATGGGATGCTAATTTTATTATTTATTATTTTTTCTCCTATTAGGTTTAAAAAAGAGTGAGGTATTTTCAACCCCAAAAAGGGTTGAATTATTATTTTTTGTTATTGGTTAGAATGGTTATATATTTATTATATTAGTTAGTTATAAATTAGTTAATTTGTGTATGAAGTTTAATATTCGTTTCTTTATTAAATAGGTTTTATACTAAACGTTCATTTCTATATAAAAAACCACATTTGATTCAATGAATCTTGTCTATTCCTAGTCGGCAAGGAGCGTTTCGAGAACTTCCAGAAAAGTTCCAACAAACGCTTCGACGAGGTCATTTACAACGTGATATTCCTGAGCATATTGATCCCACATTTCCTGCTTCCCATCGCCTCATGGAGACACGGGCCACAGGTCGCCATATTCAAGAATATGTGGACTCATTACCAGGTAGAAATGATTCCATAACAATAATACCATACCTTTCTTCACAGCATGCTAGTAGATCAATACGCGTCTAAGACAAAGACAAAGAAACTTTATTAGTGACACATGCGTAAATAGGGTGTACAATTATTACTTAGTCTCAGCATGGGCTGCCTCTTCCGGCGTACAATATTGTATTTCGATTAAAACCAAAATAACTTTCATTATTTTTTTTTCACTTAACAAAGTATTACATTAACGCTAGTAACTATTTATTTCTAATTGCAATGTTATTAAACTCTTACATTCTTATTATTACATAACCTATTACATTTACTTAATCTAATTAATGTGACGATTAAAATGTCTGATATTATTGAAAAAGCTCTGATGTGTAGTTATTAAAGAATCTGTCTTCTTCGTATGGGTAACAAACCATTAATTAACTCTGTGTATGAGTATTATTCATATTTAGATTATTATTTCGTAATGCCAATAATCGAAGGTGCTTTTATAAGAATCAAGAATAACATGAGGCCATAATATTTGCTTATCCTCTTTATTTAATTAAAAGGAGTTAACTTAAAAGGAGCTTTAAAGGTTTTAACGAAAAACCTAAATATATGCATATATAATCAAGTTTACCCTTTCTAGCTCAAGTACTTGAAGATAACAGGCACACCCATAGTGTTCCCCAACCTGTATTGGCTAACTTGGGGTCTCTGCGTCTTCTCCTGGGGCTTAAGTTTCGCCGTGATATTGTCCCAGCACTACTTGCAAGACGACTTCGAGCTGTGGCATTCCTTCGCTTACTACCATATCATAGCCATGCTGGATGGCTTTTGTTCTCTATGGTAAGTTCTATACATACATACACATCACGGCTGATTCCCTGAAGAGAGGTAGGTACAGGTCACGGATCCCCATTTGTTCCGATTTGATTCTATATATACCTACCTATATTATAATATTTGGGACACTATAACACGAATCGAACTAGGCCCTTGATAAGTTCAATTAAGGCTTATATTAAGAGTACTACACAACGTATATTTCATAAATATATACTTTTTTTTCAACATAAGGATGATAAAATCACTTATTGAAAGTCAAAAACCAGACCAGACTTTAATGCAGAAGAAAAGCGCAGTTCCTAATTATGCCTCCAACGGGAATCAGACCCGAGACCTCGTGATTAGCGTTGAGGTGGTTAACAGTTCGCGCCACAGATGTCGTCTATATACTTGTATATGTACTACAACCCCACTATTTGAATTTGAAATAGATATTGTGATGATCCTTATTCTGTATAAAAAAAAACCTTTTACATTTTCATATATACAGTATCTGGTAAATAATGTTATATGTTGCCTTAGAATAATTACGGCGCAATTGCAAAGATAGATTTATATATCACTAATTAACTTTAATTAAAAATTATTATTTCCTGTTCATGATCGTTAAACGCAGCTATATGTGCTTTCATTATGTTCGAACGTAAAAATACCTAGTGACAACCTACCTATCAATGTTCTATTACTCCTAGTATCTTTAGTTGCCTTTAAAAGCTCTCTCTCCAAGAAAGGTAGCTAGTTACCGACCTTTTCACGTCCCAGACAGCCACGCTCTCAAGCTATAATGCATAATTATCACGAACATTAAAGCTCAAATGAGCAGCTCATACACAACATATTTCAGCGCCGTTTAATAAAATTACGAATCATAAATCATAGCGTGAGGCAGCCTAATTACTTTAAGGCTTCTCCAATCCTAATTTAATTGCAGAAATAACCTTTGGGAGCAAGAGCGTAATTAAAAGTTGATTCAGCTCTTAAATATAAATTATTCCAAAGTATATAAATTATACCGCTTGGCTACTTTGGAGTAATCCTCAATGGAAAGGGACGGGGGAAATTGGCTTTTCTTTAGTGGCTGTCCGGATTGGAAGAAATAGGGATTTGTAATCTCCACCTACCATGCATAGGAATTCGAACGTATCTCATACTTCGGTTCGTAGTAGCTATTGTTATCCAGTATTGCAAAAACGTCTATGTTTACTGACTTTTCTTCTAAACAGGTAATTATGATAATGATAAGAATAATAATACATAAAAGTACTTTACTAGTGAGTATAGATGGGGCTAGTGTATACATGTATAAAGTATATGTAAATTTTTATTTTATTTATCCCTAGGTACATAAATTGTAACGCTTTCGGAACAGCCTCCAAAGGCTTAGCCACTAACCTGCACAAGGCTTTGGAAGCAGAGCATCCGGCCGTCAAGCTAGCACAGTACCGCCATCTGTGGGTGGACCTGTCGCATATGATGCAGCAACTTGGTAAGAATACGAAAAAAAAACAAAAATCTTATATAACTTATACTTACTAAATGTAAACGTCTTATAACTTACAAAAGCCATAATAACTATAAAACAAATAAACTTATGACAATATACTAAAAAGAAGAAAATGCTAAGTCCGTTACTTTTCAGAATATAAAGAAGGGATAAATAAAAAGCAAATTGAAAGAAATTTGGCAATTGTAGTAATCCTATCAATACGTCAAACGTAAGGACCTAAGGCTCTATCCATCCTTTCATGAACATAATGACGATGAAGTATCAATATCTCGTATCTCAAAATCAGCAACTTTACAGGAAATGAAAAATACATGATTATTTTTATTTTGTACACAATTATCAGATTTTTTTAGTGCACAAACTAAAAAAATCTGATAATTGTGTACAAGAAGCTTATTTTGGAGGCAATTATATTACTATTAGTGAATTAGGAGTAGGATATCAAATTAAGAAGATAATCTGACAGGTATTTTCAGCATGTGTGTTTATATTAGGAAATAGAGAATAAAAAAATGCATCCATTGGTGTAATAAAAAAATTTCGAAAAAATTGAGATAGGAGTTATTGATACTTCATCGTCGATATTCCATTCACAATATATAAAAACTATCCCTTATATATAACCCTATGATTTCTTTTACAGGTCGAGCATATTCCAACATGTATGGCATATACTGCATGGTAATCTTCTTCACGACCACCATATCTTTATACGGAGTGCTATCAGAAGTACTAGAGCATGGACTAAGCTACAAGGAAATCGGCCTATTTGTGATTGTGGGCTACTGTATGACGCTACTATTCATTATTTGTAATGAAGCCTACCATGCTTCTAGAAAGGTAGGGGTCAATATGTGTTAGATGTAGTAAATTGTGGTTTAAGGATGAATGTGGAATGCCACAGCTGGTTTCTGTCTTTCATGGTTCATGTCTTTAGAGATAGGAATGGGTTAAATGTTATTAGAGTATCGACGATAATGCTAAAGATGAGTGAAAACAATATCTTAAAAGTGCTGCTTAGTTCATAGTATTTTAAAAGGGAGTTAGACTGTAGTAACATGATACTTAAAGATAAATATGCTAGAGAAAGAATCTACCTACAAAAAAATCTTATAAATCTTGGTAACGTTTGCATATCTTCATGACAAGAAGCATAATTCTTAAGTTTTTTTTCGTATTCTTGTAATATAAGTTTTTTTTTCTTTAATAAACCATTCACCACTAAAGTTATGTCGGCTCAAGTACAAACACTGATGCCACGGCGTTTGCACTACTTGTTATTCCGTCTCCATGGTTACACCAACGACGAAACGAACAAACGAAATAGACGACTGTAATATAAGTGTTATTGATGAACAATTTTGGTGTATTTTTCACTACATTAACGTGTGCGTCACCTAATATTACACCTGGCATTCCTTTGTTACCTCTTACCATGGACCTTTTACGGGGACTAATAAGGACGTGATGTATATAAAAGTGCAAACAGCCGGATTAGGTGCAGGTACTTTGACAGGAAAAAGTAGACATTCGTGATAAAGGTAGGGTGGGTGTAGGAACTAGCCAATTACCAGCGTAATCCCTATATCAACTTGGAGCAAGCGAGCTTGTTAATACAACTTCTAAAAACACAGGGTTGTCACGGAAAATTATTAAGTGAAGAGATCCGCCTAATATAGCTAGGGTGGTAATTTATTTCGGTGGCAGAATTTGGTGTCTTAAAATAAGTTTAGAAAGAGAAAACATAATTGTATTGTGTGGTCGAATTTAATATTAGATGAAAGACTAAGTAGTATATTTACATAATTATATCAACTAACCTTAAGTCATGCTTTATTTTATTAGTATTTATTATTATTACATACGAGTAGTACGTATATACGAATTGCTTAAATCTCTTTCGGAATGGACAAAAACTCGGAGTATTCGGTAATTCTTATCTAACATAAGTGAAAAGGCTTATGTATATAAATTATCTAGCCATAAACAACTTCAAATAAGGTAATAATATATACATATGTCTCCTGGAATACTTTATTTCGGTTTATATTCATTTAAATTAAGACTGTTAGACTATTGTCGGAATATTCACCACTTCATTTCCGCCACTTAGTTCAATCAATAAGCCTATATTAATTCTGCTTCCAGGAATTTTGAAATTTAAACCTGTTTACTTACAATTTGCAGGTCGGCCACGAGTTTCAGGCGCGACTATTGAACGTGAACCTTGGTGCCATAGACCGCACTTCCCAGAGAGAGGTCGAGATGTTTTTGGTGGCCATCGCCAAGAATCCACCAATCATGAACCTGGATGGTTTCACTAATATTAACAGGGAACTTTTCACCGCGGTAAGTGGACTTGTGTTATACGGGAAAGTGAATCTTGAAAATGTATGTTGGGTCATAAGTTAGAAAGGAAATGTTAGGTAAATAATAAATGAAGAACTAAAATTATTTTCAGTTCTAACAAGTAACAAATATTATTTTGAGCTGTGGTTGTTGCGGAAGAGATTGTATCCATTCAAAGAAATGCATTGTTTGAACACTATATAAATTATTGTGTAAATAACATATTCAAATGTAAATCAATCTTGAATAAAAGCATTCTATTACGCCGTATCACCGATAATGTACATTTTAATAATGATGTTACAAGTATATTAAAGACAAACTCATTCACGACCATTAACCCTTGCGGGGTAGTCAGTGGTTCAGATAATCATCTCAGTAATTGCGAAGGTAGTAATTCTATGGCTACCTCGAACCCACATGTTGACCAGATAGTCAGTACTCGTTGTTACAGGTATCATAAATACTTCACTTATATTTCCCTATGTTCCAGAACATAAGCTTCATGTCGACCTACCTGATAGTGCTGATGCAGTTCAAGCTGACCCTCCTCCGGCAGAGCACCAGGAAGATGATCAGGAACTTCGCCAACGCCATCCTGAACGTCAACGTCACTGACAGTGATAATGAGGATTATGAATAGAAGAAGGTTATATGCCTGGCTGGCTTAACACTAGTAGATCATTGCTTTTAATAAATGTTTAAAAAGAAAGTTGTGTAATGTGTCACTTTACTAATCCACAGATAATATTGTAGTGTAAGTATGAATCAGCAAATATAAATATTATATAGAAATAGTTACCGAATAATAATATAATTTTATAGTTATAAATTAAACTTTACGGAGATATTATGTGAAGTATACTGTGTTATTGTACCAGATAGAAATGCGATAGTATAATATGATTCCTTTGCATTTGTCACCCTTTTATAAATCTCTAAATAATCCTCCAATATAAGTTTATGTGTGTGTCTTTAGTGCTATCTAATCCTTCCTTACTACGTTAATTCAATATAAGATTTTGAACATTTCCCAGCGTGAAAGCGTCGAAATTTTGTTTAGAAGCATTTGCAGTGAGCACTAACCAACTGGAGAACTTTAAGGGAGTTTTGCTAAACATTTTTAAATTCTAAATTACTTTCGGACGCGCCGGCAGTTTTCTTAAACTGAATGACTCGCTTTTGGAGCAGGAAAATAAATTTACAGTCTCAAATACTGTTGGTTGCTACATGATTTGGGTGGAATTAAATGTTGGGAACACTGTGAGGAAATTTGGTCTACTCACTAGTGCAGTAAAAGTGAGGAGTTTCAAACAATTATGGATTTGCTATTTGTGGTAATATATCCTCGTGGTTACGAGTATGATGATGGGTGTTACACGCCTTTCATTATTTTGAAAGGCTTAAGTTTGTTTTTGCTCCTTTGTTATCTCAGTATTGATAGACCACTGCAGGTCATGGTCCATACCATTGTCCATGGTCACAGGCCATTTGACAAAAGTCCTCCTCAGCTTTTAAGCTGGGTTTAAGTAGTATGTTTTAGATTATACTGATTTGTATTCTTATTTAAAATCTAAAGTTAAATAATTAATTGTATAATTTGGTATCTAGTGTTGTCCCGAAGATCAGGCATAGGTACTACTGTATTCTAACAGTAAGTCCAAATAAAATACTCAATATATAATATATATTATTGAAATCTATGCCTACTAGCTATTTACGAAAAACTCACTATAAATACATGAAAATAAATAAACTTTTTAGAACATATCCACATATAAATAGTGCCATCTAGTGTTGTTTCTGGGAACGTCTACGCTGTCAAGAGTTAAGAATTGGTTCGTCTATTGAAATGTAGATGGCAGAGCTATACGATTATACATATAATGGTGGGCATACACGATCCTTCCTATCGTCCAATCGGTATGACACTGCAGGCTTGATCCAAGCTGCAGTTCGTCCATATACACCATACACCATCATTTTAAACGGATACGATGTTCAGTTGCAGCCATGGTGTCATTGATGACAGACAACGATGTTATGGCCGTTTTGGGCATTGTACTCGTGAAAATCAAACAAAAAAAAAGAAAAAATCGAGCAGAGTGGTGCAAGCAGTGGTTAATGAAAAGAAAACATTTAACTCATACAAATTTAATAGAAGAATTGAGAACTGCCAATCGCAAACAGCCATACACAGTCCAATCGGCAGTATCCAATTGATATGATCAAGCGAAAAGAATCGAAATTCGATACTGCCGTCAGTTCTAACTGTCATGCCAATCCACCCCCACACACGGTACATTCTAACTGATCCAATCAGTAGCGTCATACCGATTGGACGATAGGAAGGATCGTGTATGCCCACCATAAGTGAAATTGTTTTTTATAATGAAATCGTCCATTCCTTACAAATACATAAATTAGTTTCATAAATTTTTCGCTCAAAATTGTAAAATAACTTATTGTTAGTACATTTGACATCTCCTAATTTATGCCAAAACCTAATATTTTTTGTACTTATAACCCAACCCACAACTCAAATTCAACGAAACAGCAAGCGGTGAATCCGTTATTTACATTTACATCAGGCGACATGCATATTTTGTACATAGTACAAAAAATTAAATATTCTCTATTTAAGGATCCCCAGACTTGGGCTTGAACCACTTCCATCCAACTCAGATAGAGACGAGAAAGAGTAATAGCGCTTTAAAATAGACATTCCTTTAAAATTTTCGCTTCTTTCTCTCAAATCTTTTAACTTTATTAAACTTTTTTTGAATTCCTATTAGCCGGACTGTTTTTTTAAAAACTAGCTTAATTCTTGTTATTTTGCTGAGCATTGTCATTCCCCATTTTAACACGAAACATTACGAAGAGACCGAGGTAGATTTTTCCTCGAAACTTATAATAGTCAGCGCCTGAAAATGGCCACTCGATTTACCACAGTAGGTGCTGACTATCACGTGGTTCTAATAAAACTCAAACTGGCCATAGAATAATGACCACGAAATCGCTATACGCGAATCTCTGTCTGCCCCGTCAGGGTAACAGCGCCGTGAATGTTCCTGAAGTTTCTTTTGGTTTGTTCTTTCAAAATAAATTTATGAACCTTTAAAGATTTCAGACATACTGTCACGCAATAACAGCCCAGCTAGTAGTAGGTTACTATGTTTTGTCATTCATTCGTTTCACTTAAAAGTCATTGATTTGAACCTTTAATTGTTAAATGTGTAAATCTATAAGCCGACTTAATCTTTTAATGCTTAAAAAATAGAATAAATAGCCCAGGTGTCCGCCATATTGATACTGTGACAGGCGGCAACTCGGGCGACCAATGCGCGAGAGCATAACTGCGTAATGACATGCAAAATTACCCCTCAATCAGCCACAAGTATACCTACGGGCGATTTGCAACGAAACTGGATTATTGAAATTGCGAACTTGTCGAGAAACAGTGTCGTGTATGTATTTGTATGAATGTATGTAAGAATTTACCTACTAGTTTTATGCTCTCTAGATTTTATTGTATAGCTAGCTTTCTTTTCAGCATGTCGTTAAAGGAAGGGACGAGATGATGATATCTTGATATCTTCATCGATATTCAGCATCTTTGTATTTTACAACAGGATAAATGTGACGTTAGGAATTTCGGTGGAAGCCTTTGTGTGCCTGCAAATTTTCGTGTTGCATAGAATGTAATATACTAAGTTGTTTCCAGCATACTCTAAAAGGTAACTTAATAGATCCTTGAGGATTATTGTTTTGTATTGTTGTTACAAAAGCACCATCCCTTACTCGTAGTTTGCTCTCCTTCTAACATCTTAATCACTGAATTTCAGGATACCCACCATATCGAACTTTTTGATGTATCTATTCTCGACAATATTTCTAGAATGATACAGAGCTTATATGTATCGAAGGAAATAAACATCCGGCGCAAGTCAGGACCTAAACCAGTCAGCATTAGAAACTTAGTAATAAGCATACAGCGGCCATTAGAGAAGAGCGCTTTCCGATCTCGTCGGGCGCAGGCGAGGCAAATTACTCAGTAATTTCGTCCCCAACAAATGACATATCGGCGCTCGGAATGTCATTTGGTAAATTATGTCGCTTTGATTAGGAGGAACATCGTAATTGGTCGGGTCACGCAGACGCACTGCGCAGCAATCTGCTTTGAAAAGTTTGTAGTGGCTAGTTATATGAGGTTCTTTAGAAGGTGAATATGAGAATAATAAAATTGATAAGAAGACGAGAAAGAAGTTTCGTTAAAAAAATTTAGGTTCGCGATGACTTCCACATAATACATTGAATTACTTTAAGATTTTTATAGGTTTGTTTTCTTACTCAATTGTTTTTTATCAGTGTATTACGTCTAAATACAAAAATGGGCGTAATACCTCTTCTATGACTTTTGATTTTGAGGAGATGGACACACAAGCCTCTAACTTCCAAAAAAGGGAGTGTGTATACACAAGTCGTGAGGCCTATGTTATGTATGTTAACGCGTCATTCTTAGACCATTTGAAATCTACTTTTTATTAGATAGTCAGAACTCACCTGAGTTAATTTATATGTATATACCAAAAGCTATGTTTTCTACCCTAAAATATTACATAGAATAGGCAGGCAACATGTTAAGCTTAGGTAAAAATTTTTTTAAACTACATATGTAAGGGTAAAAACAATATATAGCTTACTTATAGAGAATGAAGAATATTTCATAGCTTTTTATCAAACATCTTGGGTCAGCGATCTTGCCAGAGTGGAGTAATTTACGTCTCACCATTTCGTTTCAGTTCATGCTAGTTTTATATGAGCTGTGTCTACACTGCTTTTAAAGCTAAATTAAAATTAACTTAATTTTTGACCATTTTAATCCAAGACCCAATGTGCATAGAATTGAATGCATAAATGTCATCTAACCTTACATTTAAAAGTATATCACGCTCATCAAAATAGACACGCGTTACAAACAAAACAAAAGGCAGTTCATTTCTAATGACGTCACGCTGAACCGCTGACAATACAACACGCAACCGATAGAGGTAGGTCAGTTAAATTAACTTTTTTCTTTGAACACTATGATGGGGCTATTCTGATTCGGAGAAGAACGCTCGGTTTCATCGAATAACGACGCCGTGAAGTCTGTCCGACTTTCTTTATACAAGCTATTATTTAAGCTCTTTATTATTTTGATTGGCTACTTACTACTATTAAGCGGATGGGTCGATGGATAACAAACAGTGTTTTGAGTGCGTTATTGTCAAATTGATTGGATATAGGTCAGGTATTATATTCGTAATCAAACTCTTTCATGGTCGAATATGAATTGAAAACATGTCTAAGCTACTATTGTCAACGTATATAAGTTCGTTGTAGTTTGTGAGTTAAGTTAAAGTATCACTACAACTTTAAATATATCTATGGATCTTCTCATACAAGTTCTTCTTCACATTAAATACTTTATCATAAAGTAATGTCTTGTTCCTATAAATTAGTTTACATCCAACATAAACACGTTGGTGCATTTACAAATTTTATTGAGACGATTCGGTTGGATTATGATTTGCTTCCTCAGTATGTTTCTCTTCATTTTTATTGTAGCATTTAACATAAATATATAAAGAAACTCAGATAATCTTAAATGCTTGAATTGGGATTGAACCATGACACTAAACTATATCAAAGTTCTTATAGGTTTATTCTTAAAGGCATAAATACCGCTGATATTATAAATGCAAGTAAACTAATAATTATGCTGTCAAGCAGTAGGAGACTGAAATTGTAAGTTATGGTTGAAAATGAAACAATGCATGTTAGTGTGCAATCATCGATAACCATCTAACTAAGTTAAGTTAAACAGGTCATATTCAAATATGGATGCGTTAATTTTAGGTTAGAGGTAACCTAACTTAGCACCTTAGGTTCAAACCATACCTACTGTAAGTGCGTTTGTGATCTTTTAGGCATTAAATACAGCCTTTTATGACTATTATTCAAAAGTTATATTTACATTAACGTTTTTCCACAAACCCCGAAGAACACAAGTTTATGAAAAAACTATCATCACGCTTAACTTTCTGCATTTCATAACTTTAGGAATATTATGAAGATATAGATAAGATAGCAAGTATACCATTGATTAACGGAAGATTATTGAACACACACAAGTCTAACCTTACAAACATTTGTATTATAAACTGGGAAATATACAGTATACCATAAATCATATAACGTGAACCATATAACGAATCACTTTACGGATGTAGAGAACAAAAAGCACGCAATAACAAGTTCTGAGGTAACAAGACAGAGTTACGCACAAAAACTAAAATAAGTGGCGAACCTTTTTTGTCATCATCACTAATCAATTGTTTCAAATATTACACAATCATATTCACATCATAAAATCATGCAGCACGTTCAAGTAACATCTATTATAACTTGGCCTTTGGTGTTGGTGTATTAAGTAGCAATGGTGGTTCAATTTATAGTGGTTATGATTACTTTGTGATGCAAGTGGGTGTAGTACAAACGGCCTCACTTATGACCTCGTAGGCCTCTGTTCAGAATCACCTTAAGGTAAGGAGGAAAAGGTTTTGGTACTTTTAAATATAAGTGCAATACAATATGTTTAAAAAGTGATATTGGAAGATAAACATGTAATCCTTCTTTCTTTCTTCCTTTATTTAAGTGCCAAGGTAAAGTCGGCCAAAGATAAACTCTATGTATATATTAGACTGAATCTCTAGATGTCAAAAACCCTTAGTACTTTTTGCCTGCCTATTTCTCAGAACCTTTTAATCAGATAATCAGATAGAACACCACCTGTAACGTATAGTGCAGTCTTTTACATCAACTTTGGTCATAGAACAAATTAGTCCATAATATCAACCTTTGACAATACTAATTAGTGTGTCCTCCTTGAAAGAAGAGGTGACGTGCTCTTGATCACAGAATACATCGTAGTATTATTATCTGTGGTATAGTAAAACCCGGATTCATTAATGTAGTCACGTTCATACAAATGCATTACGATTACCTGCATTCTAAATTAATTTTTCCGTATTTAAGATAACGAAAGGGTTCTGCGTGAATGAAGTCACATCTTCTTTGGTTTTGGGCTTACATACTATCCGTTTTGTAGAGTCTTTATGTATCCTGTGGGATTTTGTATCAACGAAAATTTTAAACACTATTTAAATAATTCACTTTCAAATGTGATATTTGTTTACTTAATTATAAGAAGAGGAAACCTCGTTAAGACCGTTCAATAAACTTATAAATAAATTTATTTAATATACCTACATTAAATGTCCATAAAAGACTCAATTTCTCTCACTCAATTTTGCGAAACAAAATCACCAAATTTATCAAATCAATTTATCATTCAGTAACGTTATATTTAAGACGACGCAATGCTATGAGTAAACAACAAGTGCAATGAAGTTAAAGAATCAAGACTCTGGGGTAAAGTTGAAGCAGTTAATACCATGCAAATAGCAAACACAATGTGACTTAACTCGGTCGCGGAAACACTGTTCACCGCAAAGAAAGTTTCGGAAAACCCATTCTTACTCACACTTCGATTACGTAAATATTTTTACCATATTGTCATTATCAATTTAATATAGAAGTTATTATATTAACATAAAACGTAACATATTATGTTATGTGTTTTGTCACAGGGTTAATTTAAACTATCATCTGTTAAATTATTACCTGTTATTACGAAGTAATATGAAAAAGGAACTTAAAAATAAAATTTATTTATAATAAATACTTATTTAACGTTAAAGGTATTGAAATTTAGTAATATTTTGCTTAAATAGTGAATACCTTCAAGAAGTTAGTTTAGTCATTTTATTATGTCATCGCACTAAAGCCTATAATACCGGAAATAGTTAAAATTTCTACGTAACTCAAAAGTTGTGTGATCGCGTTCCCTATGACAAATCTTTAAAACGGAAAAATGTTATAACTTTGCCCTATGTTTTATATTAACAGTAACTACATCACAGTGGACGTAAATGAAACTGTTTAGCATATTTCAAGAGTAACAGTAAACGAAAAAGTGATTCATTACACCGTCCGTACACCAATTCACATTCGAGTGTTTATAATTCTAAAATTGAACGTTTGCAACGAACAGAAGTCGGATAAGATTTCGGTGTTAGGAGCATTATAATCAGTCGACGCTGTTCTTAGAAGCAAGTCGTGTGTGCCTCGACTAGTGTGGAATTAAATAGAAGCACGATTAGCAACGTGTGACCAAACGGTGAGTCATTTTATTACAATACCTATCGATATATACCCAGAGGCAGGCATAAGAATAGAATAGATATAAATAAATATCTATTTTTAAATGACACAGTTCATGAATGGAATATTAACAAATGAATGTCGTCGTTACTAAGCGGTTAGCAGGCGTTATGTCATTTATGTTTTAATATCAGAACGGAACAGAAATCTTGATTTTATGATGCACAGATTGATTTATGAAGGAAAAATAAACTGATGACTACATTTTGTACCTGTCAGTTAAATAGCTTTTCATTGATAATATTCAGTTATCTGCTCTAGACATTACATAGGAAGTGAATTAATAGGAAAGTAATATTAAATTAAAATACATAAAAAAATACAGGTTATAAAATATTTTAAAAATCTTTTAGTAAAATATTAAATTACTTAATGATGCTATATTCAAGTCTCAAAGTACGTTTCTTTTGAGAGATTACAATCGAGCACGAATATACTAAAAAAGTATAAATATGGATGAAGCCAGGGCCGGCAACATAGGGGTCGTAGTAATTAGTACTTTGATTATAAAATTAACTGTGTCATTCATTACTAATACTTTTATTTCATAAATATATTTGAATGTTTGACTTTGACTTTGATCATCTAACTAAAGTAACGTTTGAACTGCCCACCAGTAAACACCCACTGAGGTTAATCAACCCATCGATTAATAGTTGTAGAACATACGCATCATATCGAATACTATCTAGTAAGTCAATTAGTTGTCAATAGTTTGGGACGTAAATAGAATACTATTAGCTGGAGTTATACACGATATGCAGTAGGAAGTAATGATGAGTGTAGCGTTGAATGAAATCTTATTAGCGGGCTTGTTTGCCATCATATATCAATAAAATTCTATGGTATAGATAAATATATACAGGGTGGCGCATTCAAAACGGTCAGTATGGGAAAGTCTGAAACTATAAGAGATACGAAAATTTGATCTTAGGAACCATGTCACCGATTTTGATAAAAATAAAAACTGCATTCATACTTTCTTTGAAAAAATAACTGTATCCAGTACGGGAATCGAACCCGGTTTCTTTGAAAAAATATCTTTGCCCTTTTCACTTTTTCTTTTTAAATATCGATTATGTAGGTCTTAAGCTGTAAATGTCTCTATGAAACATGATGTCCAAAATGAATAAAATGCATTGTTTTGGCATACTTTAGTTGATCATAGTAGTTTACATACACCGTTACAAAACTCAACAAGTTCAGACATGTAAAATTGTCTCTATGGCTGTTTGTAGTTTTGTACCTCTCTACTTGTTACATACACCATATCATGTGGCATTAGCATTGCATTAATCCTTTAAGGAAGTTTTGTTATCTACAGTAATCAAACACTAACCATCTATTGAAAAGTCCACTTAAAGTGACGTGTTAAACCAAATAAAAAAAATCTTGTTGGGTTACGTTAAAAATGAATTTTACAAAACAAGCTATGACACCGTTGAAGACCTAAAAGTTGAATTGGAGTCAAATTTTACGCAAATTCACCACATGAAAATACAAAATTCAATAGTAAGATCGTTACCTAAACGTGTTGAATATTGTATTAAAAACAACGGTGGTCACTTAGAACACCTATGATAAATTAAAGTATGCCAAAACAATGCATTTTATTCATTTTGGACATCGTGTTTCATAGAGAGATTTACAGCTTTAGACCTACATAATCGATATTTAAAAAGAAAAAGTGAAAAAGGCAAATTTATTTTTTCAAAGAAACCGGGTTCGATTCCCGTACTGGATACAGTTACTTTTTCAAAGAAAGTATGAATGCAGTTTTTATTTTTATCAAAATCGGTGACATGGTTCCTAAGAATAAATCTTCGTATCTATTATAGTTTCAGACTTTCCCATACTGACCGTTTTGAATACGCCCTGTATAGAAATCACAACGAACAATATGTTTTTTATTATCTGTTTAGTACCCGTATTAATCGAAATTAAGTAAATATTATTTTATGTTTACCCCTAACGAGAATAAAGGAAGTTCATTTTATCCTTATTGGTTACAATTTGCTATTATTTAATAATGTTATTATTTAGTTCATACATGCATTCCATAGTAGACTCCTAATTGCGTAGGCATTTGTGATGACTAATACTTCATCAAATGTCCATTACATGATTACATAAGACTCCGACGTAATACTTACTCATACTCGTCTTAATAAACATTGTTTAATATAAATTGACGACATATATGGCGCGAACTGTTAACCACCTGAACGCTACTTCGAACGGCTTCAATCCTAGGGATGAATTCTTGAATAACTTAGGTTTTCTTCTGCTCTCCAGTCTATTCGTTAATTATATGAATCAGATAATATATATTACATTCCTTTGAAAAGTTACTTATTTCTTAAATATGAAAACATCGAGAGAAAACCTACCTGTTCCCCGGACAGGTAATAGTTAGTGCTTGTAAGGCAACATGGCTTACCACCTGTCACATTGAGTACTGACTATCTGATCAACACGTGAGTTCAAGGCCATGGAATTACTACCTCCATGATTCCGGAGATGGAAACCTTAACCTTAAAGTTTTGGATGTCCATCCCAGTAATAGATAGCCACCTCAAACCCACGTGTTGACCAGACTGTCGTTACATATAATAAGTAATACATAGATTGAATTAATGTAAGCTTTGCACAATACATGCAGAGTTGTATTGTTTATTTTTACTCTTACAATAATTTTATAAGTACATCTTTCTATTCTAATGTTATTAAGACATAATAATAAGAGATTGCATTGCACATAGCTAATGCATCTGCATTTAGCAAGGGACTAGTTCAATTGTTAATAGTAATACTAATTAGTAATAATATGTATATTAGCATTATTAAACCAGAAGATAAAATGGTAACCGAGCAAAAGAGGCTCCGGGTCTTAGTACTTTTGTAACTATGGTCTTATCGGACACGAGGATTTTTAACCTGACAATGGTCACTCAAATGTCAGCCTGTATTTTCTAGGTCAACCCTGATAACTGATCGTTTACTCTCTTTATAGTAGCTTTCGTATGCATAGTGACTAGATCTAGATATGAAGAAATACACGCTTGATGACTTATGTATACCAACTCCCTTTTTTATTGTGGCGGGGTTGTCAGAGGCCTGAGTGCCCATCTCCGAAATTTCGAAGGCATGACCTCTCAAAGCCCGCGTTTCACTAGATAAACAGCACCGAAGTGATTGGCACTGGCTATTACCTATCCCGAGGGATGGGCAGGTATTCTCACTACATTTTCCCTCAACGTTAACAAAGGTAAATCATGTACGTAAACAAAAACATATTTTCGATTTTCATTCTTTCGTACATGACATAACCAGTGTTCGAACCTAAGACCTCTAATGAAGCCAGAAGTCTTCTCCAATGGGCTACAAACGGCTCTCTTTCTCACTAGGCTACAGACTAAATTTAGATATGTATGTTCTAAGATATTTTCAATTCCTGCCTGTATGACCGTGAATCTTAGGTAGGTTCAGTACGTACGCATAAGTACTTATAAATACATAACATACTGATACTCGCATGATAATACCCAGTATCATTACACTATCCGATAAACGAAAATTATCCAATTAATGCACACGATATCTACGCCCCTCATTTGAATACTTTATCAGTTAGTTGCCAATCTTTTTGTTTGCAAATAATTGGCTTATCAGTTTATCAGGTACTCGTGTTGTTTGATAACACGCGCACGCTCACGATTATCACTAAATCTAGATCGAGGCCAGCGGAATGCCTAAGCTAGACTTAGTTTTTACTAAGTCAACGACTTCATTAACGTATGTTTGATTAGATTTCCTTAAGTGTTGGTGTGTATAATTATAAACATATACAACTTTAACCTGTAAAATTGGATCAAATAAGAGATTCT
Organism: Leucoptera coffeella; assembly: GCA_030578115.1. Classification (NCBI taxonomy): domain Eukaryota; kingdom Metazoa; phylum Arthropoda; class Insecta; order Lepidoptera; family Lyonetiidae; genus Leucoptera; species Leucoptera coffeella. The sequence continues at coordinate 31,414 of JAMBLF010000406.1, forward strand.
GGCATCTAGGTTATAGAGACATGAAGCTTATTTTTAGACCTTTTTACATTTGTCAATTACACTGTTTATTTTACATTTGGTAGACAACATAAGGACTAGGATATTATCACCGATAAACGACTTATTGAGAAAGGGTGACGTTACAGGAATAATCGTGTGTGTGAATGTTGAGGCTTATGAATGTTTATGAACCGAAAGTGGTTTATCAGTATCGAATTTAACGGATATCTGTGATGAATACCTATCCCTCTATAGGAAAACTGGCGTGATGATTGTATGTTTCATATTAATTTCATGATAACCCCTATACTTATGCTAAACTTGACCGTATACAGATTTTGTCATATAGGTCCGTTCCAACAATGCTTTCGATAAACCTACTTACATAGTATGTAGGTTTGAATAACGCAGATGCATGCCAAATAGTACTAAACGGCGTTGGGTGCGGTTATAATTGGCGCACTTATTAATTAATTATAATTGATACGATATCCGATTGTAATGTTATTGTTGAACTCTAGTTCAATACAAACACTTACCAATAACACCGATTGATTAATTCAATTATATCTTAGGTGGTATCTAGGTCATCACACCCCTTTTTAATTTTTTTGTGATATAATGAGGAGGGCAATTTACATATTGTTTTGCCATAGAACTATTAGAAGAGACAGAGAAACTTCATTAAAAATATTTATTTAAAAGATGTGAAACAAATGTATTATCAACTTTGAAGTCATTTATGTATATAGAATAAAAAAAAGAACCTTATTATAAACCAGCTATTAAATTCTATTACAGTGCTATCTATCTTTTATCATAGAAACTGATAAGAACAGTTTCGAATCGCCATAACAAGTGGGGCGCTAGTTTCTAAGGCCATTGTTTGCGGCCGATGCAACCACGCCCTTGCCTGTGCTAAAATAATTGCTGCTACTCAAATGTAGATGGCGCATAAAGTTTTGCATTTATAAAACTGCCCTATATATTTCGTTTTAAAATAAATTCGTTCTATGTAAAGGTTTATGCATGGGGATTTTGGAAGCTTTAATATGATTTAATAAGTAGTTACATGAAGTTTAGTTTATAAGTAGGAATTCTTGCCATTTTGCTATTATTATTGATTTTGTAAGGGTATAAATGAAAGTTAACTCTCTATCAGAAACTGAAATAATTCATTTCAATACATTTCTTTTCTACCTACCTTTTATCTAATATTATCATAATAGATGCTAATTATCCTGACAGGAAATATAATCATAACGTTTTTTTCCTAAAACATTACTAATACATACGAGCTACTCGTACAGTCTTCTCGTACCTGCCTTTGTACCTTGCCATGTGTCGTGAAGCACATGTGACGTGTTTGACGTCAGCAAACGACGTTTTCGTGACGTGTTACCCGACGAGGATGACGTGAAATGCGATCAAGGTCACGGCATGTATGACACGCGGCAAATGTACTGTAAACTATGGATAGACGAGTTCATTTGTCAAGTGGCGGCGCTGTCATTTGTTTTCATAATTATGTCACCTGTTTGGACTTTGTCTGTCCCTTGAGTAATGCGAAGGAAATCCCTGTTACTTTATTCAAATATAAATATATAAAACGGAGTCGCCGGTTTTATACTTAGCAACTGAACTGAATAAATTGCCTTGTTGGGTAAGGTTATGGTATTTACTCAGAAATGTTTGTAAGGAACAAGTTCTGAGAAACGATTTTGTTAGGTTTCCATTCACACTTTTCCGTCACTTGATCGAATTAATAAAACTGGAAAGTATAACGTTATAGGGTTTCCAGACTCACCGATAATTCACGCGCACATTTAGTTAGTAATAATGAGTGGAAATCTAGAAGTTATTTTCCAAAGGAATCAATTAATGACTAAGACGCGTACCCAGGTAGCGACAGAATTACCTATGTGAATTTCCGTTAATAAGTCCACTTGATTCAGTTTGTGATCAGTGATTACCGATCTCAATGAACTGTCAGTGTTTACGGAGATACAGTTACCGTGGATACAATAAAGGAAAACATCGAAAGGAAACTTATAAGCTTATTTATAAGGACTAATGATAGTATTATTATTCTTATTTATCTGTCACATTGAGGCTTAATTGTCAGAGATATGAGAGCACTTGAATGTTAATCAAAATTTGCGGTTATCTTAAATAACCCATAAATACTCGGAGCCTGTTTGTTTATACTCAAAATATTAACAATACTATTTAAAATCTATTAAAAAGTGTTTTATAAAGAACACGAACTACGTCATTTACTTGTGTTTATATGAATGAAATTATTATTTTTACTCTCATCAATTCACTAGTTTTATTTAAGTGTAGCTCAGTTGTTGAGCTTTTGTATGATCTAGTCAAATGTATGTTTTGTACTCGTTTTTTTCAACATTGATATCTATAGTTCTACGCACAATAACTTCATGCTATAGATATCAGATATCGGATTAACCCATTGACGAAAGGTTGAACCCAGTGCCACATCCTATTGTCTTGTGAGTCAGCGTCTAAATTCAGCAAACACTGAGTAAGCAATTGCTTCACTTAAGAAGAACTTTTCGTGACAACAATGGCGTATCTTGCCGAGAAATCTGCACCAGATCCTGAACGACAATTAAATACTTGCATCATATAGGATCTTGGGAAGGTCTTAATTGATGAAAATATCGTCTATTAGTTTATTTAATTACTAAATATTTGTGTTTGTGTGTGAAATTCACGTCCTTTGATACCTTTTTGATTGGATACAAGTTTAGAGATATAAAATATACTGATTCATTTTTTCTCCAAGTCATAATGCTCTTTACATGTCAAGTGTGAACTAATCCGAATATTATCGAATACTTATGTATTAGTCAAGTTCGCGTTAAGTTAAGTTACAGTTAACTTATCCACACACTGACGTAATAGTTTTTCTTGCGAGTTTCTTATTAGTAATCGTACCTACACGTAAGATGGAACCCAAACATACTAAAGTGATCAGATCACCATTGTTCCGCTTACATCCGTTTGGGTAAGTCCAAACGTACTGTATTTGCCAAACTATGAAATAATGGTTCATTCAAATCTACGATCTCCTTTCGCAAGACTTAACGGTAACAGCGCCTGTTAATTCTGAACTGCAACTTCTAAGAAATTGCACACAATCAGAGCTCAAGTTGAAATGGTTTTGTGTAGCTGTTTTTTACAGTTACAAGGTACACAATTTGTGAAGGCCTTATAAAGTTATGTCAATAAAACTGTACCCTTAGCGTAAGCAATGAGTACATAAACAGAAGTAACGTTTCGGTAAGACGACGTTCTAAGCGATGATGTAAGGGCAATTAGCAGGTTCATAAATAAAAGTGTGAAATCCCTATGAGTGTGCCTACCCTACAACAGTTTATTAATATTATCTTCAATTGCGTATACTGAATAAAGTATATTATTCCATTCGTCGCAATTGTTTTTATTATGAGTATAGAATTCTTTCCTCGAGTAGTCATCATAGAGAATATAATTTTATTCTAAATGTTTATTACGATTTACGTTTATTGTTCAACAGAAATATAAATTAATCTTATCGTTACACATATGTTGCAAGATTAATTAATTACTAATTGGTAATATTAATATTGTAATACATAAGATTAATATATATTACAATAGAGGGCAGTGTATGTATATTCAGTTTTCCTGTAGATACAGAGATCCAGGATCCCTCTTTTTTCCCGTTACTGGCAAACACGTTTCGCTTCATCTGTAATAAATATGAAAAAAAAGTCGTGTTAAACTATTAATATCTACTACTATTAGACTATTACTATTATATTACGCGGTATAAATAAACTAAAATCAGTTACCCTATATATGCATCATTATGTGATAGATATATGTAGATGAATATATAAATAAATTTACAACGGTGTATGTCGTAGACAAGTTCAATAAACTAATGTCATTCTAGCGTCTATTTATGTACTATGTTCATTCATGATTCATACTAGGTACGTCTTAAGGGCATGCTTACATACGTTTACCAAGACTTTCCTCAAGGGTACCCTTGAACCTGACATTCGCACATGGATATCTAATTGTGTTGTTTTTCCGATAATTTCTTCGTAATTAATAGAGATAATTTCCTCTCCTCTCTATTTGCGTCATCATTTATAATTAAATACGTAATACTGATATAATCGGACTATTTGTAGACCCTCGCAAGAAGGTTTTGTTGCAATTATTTTATATGTCATTCGCTATTATTATTTTTGTATGCTTTTACTGATTCAAGGTTTGCAGGATAATAATTACTATATCAGAAGGCAATAAATACGAATAAGCTTGCATTGAACTGAGCTTATAGCGGTTGGACGTAGAACTAGTGAATTTCGTGAACTCGTCATACTCGTACAATATATAAAAAAATTTGTTTGAGACACAGCTTTCGTCATATAAAATATCTCGTTATTTTATGGTAGTTCCAGGATTTATAGGTTTCGTATATTAGTCACAAGCGGTGAGGTGAGGTGAGATTCCTGTGAATAACCAACGTTTACATCAATTTCTCCTTAATTTTCGTAATGTATTTATAATCAGTAAATGTAATCGCTTAATAGGAACAAGTATTATAACTGTATAAGCGCTACTACATGGTACAAGTTTTGGTCAAATGAATCCCTATTTTCATCAGATAGTCAGTATTTGACCTAACAGTTCTATGTCATAACGGTCCATAGGTATATAAGCAAGTTAACTGACGCAGAATATAAAGATCTTACTTCCCAGCTTTAAAGATATAAAGCTCTTACTTTCTATTGAAAAAGGGTGACGTAATAAGTATCTATAACCGCCGAGTGTGTATGAAAAGATGTATGAGTGTCAATGAAGGGAAAGTGGTCTGTCAGGATCGGGACATATGGGGATCCAAGATCTCTACCTCCCCTCTAAAGCAAATCAGGCGTGATGTGTATGTATGTATTCTCTGCTTCTAAAAAGAAAATGCATTCTTAATAATACCTCTTAATCTTCATAGTAACTCTTAATGGACATACATACATACATGCACATCACGCCTGATTCCTTGTAGAGGGGTAGGCAGAGATCACGGATCCCTATTTGTCCTGATCCTGATAGACCAATGTCGCTTCAATGACACTCATACATCTTCTCAATACTGGACAGTATAGTCATTTCGTACATGTTATGTTTATACAACCAAATGAAACCGATACCAATTCAGCGACCTTCACGGGCAGGTATCACAAGTGGTATCCAATGCTCAATATACCCAATTACTGTGATATGACAGGCTGTAATTTGGCAATGATCTAGGTCACGTGAACTATAGCCTGGAGCTCCAGACTAAACATAAATCCTAAATTACTAAACTACCTAGTGTTGATAATAAGTGTGCTTTCAAGGGGAAACGTATGAATCTTCGAAATATTGGGTCTTGTAAATTTATGTTATTTGTTTTAAGGATACGGAAGCTTTGTTTACTTAATCTTTGTTTATATTTAGCAGTCCTAAGATATGAACTAGTTCACATTCTGTCATAATAAAAGATCATTGTCAAAATGTGACCTAAGGGATATTATCGTATCCCAAGGTCAAAACCAAAAAAACCAACCAACCAGGACAAAAGTCTAACCTAAAAGGGTTTAAAAGACATAATTGAGTAATTTTTATTTTTTTATGTGTTTTTATAATATTTTATATACAACAAGTTATAATAAATACTGTTACTTATTTATTCAATATTTACATGAAGGAAGAAATATAAAAAATCAGAGCAAATAAATAAAGACTAAAATAAACTAATAATTATAAAATTAAATGCTTAATTTCAATAATTATTTTAGAAATGTAATTGTGCTATATGATTTTTGATGCAGTAATATGATTCGAACAGAAAATTTATAACCAAATTTATATTGTTTCAGATTGCAAAAGGATCTATCAACTGTACAAGTTCCTGTATAAGGTAAGCTATTATTTCATATATAACTCTTGATAAAATTAGTAGTGGTAAAGTTATGAATACTGAATAGTAAGTACATGAGCCGGCCTTAAAACAGTACAAAGAAAACATAAATTACAAAGCAAGAAAACAAGAGATACAACTGGCCGATAAATTTTACCTCTATCTTTTAAGATGACGTATTAGTTGTCTATAGTTCGGCTAAATCTGTCAAAGTGACAAACGCTTAGAATAAATGTCAAATGCCGTGTATGTACACTGTGGTATTGAAGTTTCGACTGGGTTTTTTTAAATAAATATTTTTCGTTCGATATATTTTTGAAGAAATTGTTTACTCGTGAGACATGGTGAGGTACCATGTGGTGTAAATTGGTGATGAACATTCGAATTTTGCTGGAAAGGAAACAAGAGGATATATTTTCGTTGTCAACATGTTGACCGAATGGTTTCGGAAAAGTATTGTGCTATTCCAAAAAAGAAGAAATCTGGTAAATAGTTTCACATATTTCATTGTAGAATAACTGTTGATAAACTATTTAATTAAATATCAAAGCAATAAGATCAAATATATTTAAATAACCAATCGCAAAATATTGCTATTGCGATAAGAATTTACAACGAGTTAAATATATTCTCTCTATTTTGTGAACTCTTAGTAAACCTTGTTATTATATAATATGTTTTCAAACCAGACAATCACCAAATAAAAGTGCATAAAGAGTATAGTTTTTAATACGGCTGTAGTTTATAAAAACTCCGCATGTAGTGGCTAAAAGATACATACATACGTTTCACGACTTGTTTATATACACTCCTTTTTTATTATGGCGGGGTAGTCAGAGGCTTGAGTGAAAAGAGGGCAAAGAATATCGGCATATGACTCCGCCTTAGCTTCAATTTGATTCAAACTTCACATTTCGATTTAGTTATTTAAAATTTTGTTATGCATGGCTTGCCAACATCCAAATAATTGCTCCTCATTACCATGTCCCACATAATAAAACACCAGTCCAATAAAGTCACTCAATCATTAGCAACAACGAGCACAATTAAATTCAACACACGACCAATGAGCTGATTCAATAATGAGCACCATTAAGAGGCACAAGTAAGAAGAAATTCATTTGTTTTATCCGCGACAGTTCTTTCGATAATTAAGCTGTAACATCCCCAAATGGGTCGGAGGCTTCCTAGTATAAATGCCTGTTTGTACCGTTAGTGTAATTGCCGCGGCCACACAGCTCGCCGCGGCTTAAGCGGGATACGGAACAGCTGATCGGTCCCGCAGAATCTGCGATGATTGATCTCACGACTTATGTAGGAAGCTGTTATATTATTGATCTGTATGTGTAGTATTACAGCTAAAACATTTGGTCCTAATGCTTCTTACACATGTAATATTAATGTAGAGAGTAAAGCGGTATTACATTTACGTGAATTAGAGAAAGTCATTTTTGTCAGGTGTCACAAGCATTGGTTCCTATTTTAGTTGGTTCTATTTAGTTACATTATTAATACGATGCAACGACACAATCAATTTATTCGGCGCGACCGTCCTACACCTGACATAGTAGCTCCGAAGTGAGGTATTTAGTTCTCCTGGCAGTGCAAATTAAGACACAAAAACGTCTTGCTCCAATTTAGAATTGCGAAAAAAGGTTTTACTTGGCTTATGCCCACCCAGTTTGTGTCGAGTGGTCGGACTCGGCTCGCCGCTTCACGAGCCTTACGAATACCGACAATTCCTCTATCTGGACCTACCCGAATCGAAACGTTATATCTGCATGTAAACGACTAACCAAATTTGGATCTTGGGACTATAAATATAAAGTTGGAATCACATAGTAAGGCTTGCTCTTAATTTTCCGACAGAGATAATGATTAAATTGTTTCGGCATGTCAAATCAAACGAAATTATGCTGTTATATCTTGTTTAATGGTAGGTAGTCGTATGTCCGTTTTGTAAATGCCTCTGTGGATATTTCTACCCTGAGATTTCTCTTTTAAGGCTGACGTTTATTGTAATTGTGTCTTCTATTTGATGATTTATGGCTGAATAGTTGAATGGCTGCCTGATGGGAGAAGGTTTGCGGAATATGACAATAAAGCTTATCTATATAGTCGCCGTTATGAATTTGTTTTTAGCATCTGTTTTGAACTAAAATACGAAGTCTATTGAATAGGGTGTCGATATTATAACAGGTTGGTGCAAGCTTACACTTGTTTTTTCATGAAAGTAAATCTGTTACCACCTAAGAATAGTTATATTGTTTTGGGATCTTCCTCTTACAAACTTTTTTAAAATTACTGTTTACGAATTTGTACTTATCCCTAAAAGTTCAATGAACTTTATAAAAAGTTTATGTATAATTTGTAGAAAAAAAAGGTATCAACTATTTCTTGAATAATCTGTAATACTTGGTAGTAATTAAGTATAAACATATAACTAGCAATCGTGTTACTAACGGAATCTGTAAGCAAATAATTGGGCTTGGAATTAATTGATACTTGTAATGGATAACTTGAAACTATTTCAATACCATTTTCGATATTGAGCTAACATACAGCTGCATATTACTTAATCGTGTGTACAGTATTTGTAAAGTGAAAAGACAGAGATTAGGAAAGATATGTCTTGTATGCCTATATTTTTCTTTTGTGTAAAGGCAATATGAATGTTAAAAAAGTAGAAACTACATTTATTATAAAACAAAAACAGTAATTTCTTTATAAACAAATAAAAAATATTAATTTAAATACAAATAAAAATTATATTGTTTAGAAAATATTAAATATTAGTAGAAATTTAAGTTAGAAAATTTTATTTTCATTCTAGTACTTTTCTAATGTTCGCTTCTTTACACGATATATATTAGTTTTTAATTTAATGATCTTGGCACAAGCAAATACAGTAGATATTACAAAATTCGGACACGGATAACGTGAACCTTGGTGTTGCTACCTCATTTCATAACATATATGACTAACACTGATAAATTCACCTTTTGCTAATTAAATAAACCACATTACAAATTCACAGTAGGATCACAGCGTGTTATGTGACGTCGTGTTTGCATTTCATTATCACATTAACAACTTTATATAGTTCAGAATAGAGTTGCGTGTCCATCTAATTCCGTTTGGCTATTTCACAAGTTTCATTGGCTGTGGATACCGGTCCGATGGATGAGTCATTCACGTGACCCCAAACATAAGGTGCTGTTACACGATTGATCCAATAAGATCAGTGTGATACGATTTATAATAACGAGCCGAAACCGGTTTCTATCGAGAGTGAAATTGTTTTAAAATATCCGGCCTACTGTAGATAGAGCTAAGCTATAGGCTTTGTGTCATGACCCGATTAGAAGAAATGGATGATTATAGAATTCCTTCAAATTTTGGATACTCATAAACTAAGTAAGTCACCATGTTGCGTAGGTTAGTAACTAACTAATTTATTTGTTATAAAGGGTTTTAACCAACTGTTTTTATTTGGCGAATAATTTATTAGATTACATATTTTGTTCGGCATGAGATAAAAATAAAGTCACAAACGAAAGTTTTGTCTCACTGTGTGTTCTTTCAGATTAAGGATTCGTGGTAGGCAGTTTCTGGGCGGCAAATACTTTCGCTCTTTTGTTTTGTTAGCTACAATAACATAACAAATCGTAAACACCCTTGACAGCTCGAAACAAAGCATTTTTATCCTTACAATTTCACTTCTCAGGCTTTTTAGCTTCCAGCTGCTACCGTTAGAGTTTGAAAACATACCAAAGCGCGGCCTCTTTCCAATAGAGAAGTACAAAAAGTAAAATTTATTACACTATTCAAAAAGCGAAAGCTAAGAGTATTTAAGGGTATTCTCGCAATTTCGTCCCTTTGTTTTGGAGCTGTTACGGTATTTGTCTGTCATAAAACTGGGCATCATAAGACCGCTCATGTGATCAATGCACCCCTAAAGCCTTTTCAGAAGATCTCTATTGTTTGCATAGACCCTGCTCAAATTTGAAATACATAAGCTTTTATTAGATACGTGAGGTGTATATCTTTTATTTCAAATATTGAGAAATGCTTTTACAGTTAAGTCATAAATAAACAAAAGAAGTAATTATAGTTTTAGGGCTTTCAAATTGGTTCCGGTAAAAGGTATGAGTGTAAAACAGTTACCACTACAATATGAATAATACCATTTAAATTTAACTTCCCTAATAATATTACCCAATAAATAAGTAATATGCTACACTTGATAAAGTTTTTTGTTATTGCCATGAATGAAAGTGAAATTGAAGGGTTCATTATTGTTTCCAAACTTACTTAAGTAAAAAAAGACAAACGCGTTCTCAACCATTAACCCTTGCGGGATAGTCAGAGGTTCAGGTATCCATCTCCGAAATCGCGGAAGCAGTAATTCTATGGCTACCTCGAACCCACGTGTTGACCAGGTAGTTAGTACACAATGTAACAGGTGGCAAGCCATGTCGATATTACTTTAGCAAAATAATTAAAAATTCGTCCCAAACTTTTGGCTGTACTGCCAAGGTTGTGAACATAATAATATTCATATGAGCTATTTAGTGAAAGGTCAATAGCTCATCGCTTATTAAATTCAGTTTACCCTTATTCCTTTGGTCACATCCTACGCAAAATCGAGAAGAAAGCCATTTAGTTACCTATTACTTTCTAGTTAGCTCGATAATATAGCTAAATAATATATCAATTATAGCGATGAATGGAAATATTTTCTCTAGCATGCAGAATACACGTGTTTTTGCCGTCACCAAAAATAAAATTTGTCTATTTTTATTTATACCTTATTCGTTAATGATAGTAATTATATGCTTGGTAAGGTTTGTTCAGCACATCAGCGATGTTGTTAGTCCTTGTGATTACCGATTTCCGGGAAAAGACTCTGACCCACTTAAGACAACGTAACTACATGAAAACGAAATAATTCTCCCTCGCTACGTTTTCCTTACGTTTCCTTGTTCGTAATTATTGCAGTCTGTATTTCTTTGACGGCGTTAAAGGGAGTATCGGAAAATATTGCAAGCTCTAGATGTATTTTCTTATTGATTAAATTGATCATTTTTATACTACTTAACTTTTAACTGCCTTTTATGCCGGTATATCGTAAGAGGCGACTAAGGGACTAAGGGTAAATGGAATGGATTAGGCGATAGGCTAGCAACGAATTATTTAAGCTAAAAAGTGACCTAGGAGATATTATATCGCCAAGGACGTTAACGTCATATGAACATCTTTTTATATCTTACTGGTATATTTCTTTATCTATAGACATATAACAACTGTACCTTATAGCAGAGATCTGGGTGTTTTAAGAGTGTGATTTTGGTAGATTGGTTGGCCTCTTTGTATTAATTACGCGATACGGATTCTATATGACAATTAATCACCTATGTCTCAAATCACAATTGGTGAGAGGGCAGTTAAAGTTATTATGTATATCATCGTATTATCAATAAGAAACTATGTCTTAACTACTGAAATGCTCGTACATACGACCTTTTTTGTAGTTTTGATTTAATCCCCACCTTACCGCTTTGCAACTAGAAATGGAATAAGGCTTCAAAAAAATACGATAAAAAGTACAGCTTTCCGTCTTGGAGTCGGATTTAAATCGTATTATTTTACCATTGCCTCTATCTCATAATTCGCAATATCTATACGCACGCCTCTCGAATGAAATTAATTGTAGAACCTTAAGGAAAATCATACGTAGCTCGTTACGGTGCAGGTCGTTGACATCCCTCGCAGATGACACGTAGTTTATTGCGTATGTCTTCCGGTGTCATAGAATGTGTACTTGTCAATAATTGTTGTATAATTTAATGGGAATTTCTTGTTGTATTGACTTTTCTGTTTGCACTGTCTGTTTACGTTTGGAAGATTTTATTGAATCGCAGTTTTGTTTTGCAGCTTTCGTGTAAGAATAGTTTTTCTACAAATTAATGTCGCTTTATATCTATATAACAGCCAGTTTAATGCATTGATTGTATGGAAAAAATCTAGTTGAACTATATTATAGAAAAATAGTAACTTATGTTTACTAGGTTACATCAACATACACTACATACACATAACACTCTGTCTATAGAACATAATAACACTCTGACTAAGGTCAGTTAACAGCCTATGGAACAGCAAGGTTAAGGGCCAGTTATAACAGGACACGACGTAATTTCAAGGAACAAATCGCTTACGGAGATGGGATCTTGCCACGTATCAATTCGCGCAACACAGCACAGGATGACGTCATTCTAATTGACTGTATCAGTAGAGTACGCGCTTATCCGTACGCCAATCAGCGAGAACAAATACGCTTTGTACCAAATACTCTAGTGAAACGTCATACGTCCTGAAAGTGACGAACGCCGGTTTTTCGGACACGTAACACGTTACAAATATCCGCTCAGTTTGAGCTAGCACTAGGATACGTCATCGTGAGATAAAAAGTGACCGAAGAGTTCTGAGAAGAATCATGGTGAACGTAAGAAATGCGTAAAACACACTGGGTTATACCAGTTTTTGCTAGACATTTTTTAAGGTAGGTGTTTCCAATACGATATAGATATAAAAACTATTAATCCTTTCGTAATAAAATTATTGTTGTTTGAATTATCGATACCAGTACGGCCATCAACGATACAAAAGTAACCATCAGCTGACTTTTGGGACTTTATGATCTCGAATTGTTTCTTGTATTTGGTTATTAATTGTTTTAAAAACTGAAAACATGATTTATTTCATTATTTTAAAGTAATGACTAGTTTTAAAGTAGGGAGTTTTTTGATAGAATTAGTCCACGTGGTCATACAATCGTTTTGCTGTAGAATATCCTGTAGATAGAGACCAGGTGTTCTTCGTAGGATAAAGAGTATCTATCGAATGCAAATGTAGGTGGTACCAGTAGGTAGGTACTATGTACAGTAAATAGCAGAGCTTTATTATTTACAGTTAAATTCAATTAAACTGTAAAAATATAAGTTAGTATTGAAACTGTAATCATATAGTTGGTAAGATCAACGTTTATTGGGACTGACTATGCCATTTCAAAGGATAAATATAAGTACAAAATCTGATTAAGATGTATACACATATTTTATCATTTCGGTTTTATATTGCATAAGTACGTTTTATAACTGCAATAATTAAGACATATGTATGAAAGCCAATCATGTTCGTTTCTAAGTGAAACCTTATTCTAAAGACTCAATAAAAAGAGATAGCCTTATTCTAGTCAATAAAAAGAGATCTTTTAATGCAGTATTCTGCCAGTGACTGTGTTTGATTTATTCATAGAATTCAAGCCAGACAGTGTGGCGAGATTTTATACCCATTATGCTGACTAGACACTATCGCTTTCCATATAACTCTCGATGTACATGCAAATATCCGGTGATAAGAGTATAGTAGTGCAGTCTCAATAGTATTGAGTCATAAGGTTTATGAATGAACGTTGAGGCTTCGTAGAACTGAATATATTGTATGGCTTTTATATACTTTCTTAGGACTTTTAGAACATGTGCGAAATTGTTCTAGTTTTTAGAAACTGAGTTTTTGTAATTTTATGGTAAGTTTCACACAGGCGTTAAATAATAAAATATTGTATAATACTCTTTTGAAACTAACAGAGGGAATAAAGAGTTGCATAAGTTACTAGTATACAAATAGTTTACGTTTATACAGCTCTCCTAAAATTATATGTTAAAAAATGCGAAATGGTTAAAATAAGTTTTCGGAATAAAAAAAAATGTTTCGAGTTTTACTCAATCATAATAAGTTGTTGAATTAATCTATCTTTCTTCAATTATAGTCTTAAACTTTAGTTTTTAGACGTTCCAATTTTCATATTTGTTACTTACAGCAGTAATTTAAAAAAAAAAATTAAGTAGGCATTTTTGCTGTTATTCTTTATTATTGAGGTTACGCAGTTTAGTTTCATTAATATAAAATTATATATTCCAAAAAAACTTATTTTTATTTCTATAAGCAAATTATTGCTAATATTTTATTTGCCCATTCATTTAATATTAATTTTATTAACAATTAAAATCACATGGTAGGTATAGTCAAATACCATGTGGAATTTTGATAAGGGTGCGTTTAGCGATGAATGAACGGCGCAGCGTGCTGGCGGGGCGGGCCGCAGTCGACGAGTGCCCGCCTTTCTCCGCCATTGGCCGCCCGGGAAAACCCCGGCATTTCATTCGCCGACTCATCCCCACTCCCGACACCACGTGCTCAAACGTACCCCTACTTTATCTTTAGTTGCGTTTGGCTGAAACATTTAGTCTTCACCATAACATGACACGAGCAGCAACGCGCGACAATTAGTGTTATATCGTCTATCAATCATGGATGTTCCGAACTGTGCTAAGCTGCGCCAAGGAGGTTCTATAATTATTCTGAATATGTGTGAAGGTTGCGGTCGGTCCTCGTGCCCTAAGCCAAATTATTGCCAAATTAAAAGACTATCGGAGAACGAAACTAGCCAGAGATGGTATATAAACAAATGTGATGACTGTGATAATTTAAGGAGTGAGAGTAGAGCTTACAGTGGGAAGAATTCGCAGAGGAGTAAGTTACCTTTTTGTTTTTTATTTACGTTTCGTTATTTTTAATATTATTGCAAATATTGGTTAATATTTTCGTTTTTATATTTTATAGATAAAGTAGAAAAATCTTTAAAAATGTTATGAGTTAATATTGATTTAAATGAACAATAATTACTTATCTATTGGTTTAGATTACCATTTTAATATTTACATTAACTGTAATAATGAATAATCACATATTATTTTAAATTGACTAATCGTACATCGTTACTTAATTAATTTTCAGTTATGTCTTATGATGTAATTTAATGTAATGTGCGCATTAGACATTATTAAATCAAATTGTGGTATTAATAATGACTTTAATAATTATTTGGTTTTACCAAATTGAAAAGAATTTGAACTAAGGTATATTATTGAAATAAAAATTAATGTTGACTTATCACTTGAACAAATATCGCACAATGAATTAAATTAAAAATTAATCAAAAATATATTTGGCTCTGGTTGTCTCTTAAAACTATGACTCTACCTTTATTATAGATTGTTAGCCGATAATTCTATATATTTAAATATGTATATCTGAGTGCGAAGTACAATTCATGAATCACTTGAGTAATTATTATGTATCGTTACCAACCCATAATGTAATAACATCTAAATGGTACTAATTTCCATGAAATGCTCTTTAAACATTAAGATTCATCATCACTGGGTTTTCGCTGTTTGCATTCTATATTTGGGATTGTTTGAAAAATGTCTGATACATATTTTAGGTTGTTTTCTAATCTTCGTGTAAATAAAATATTTTCTTGAGTTAAATATGAAAAAAATACCATAAATATATATTTGACGAAAGTTTCAATAAGAGTGCATTAAATAATGTTGCAGTTATAGGAATTACCAAACTTTTAAAAAGTTTTAAAATTTTGTAATTAAACAGTTTTATGTTACATAAGCAACTAATTAATCAAAAATATCGTAAATATTATTTAAAAATCGAATGTGTCTCAGTTGAAGTAACGATAAGAATCGATGTCCAATTAAAATGCAAGGCTGATAAAAATGTAGCCTAAGTCAGTGCGATTTGTAAGCTACCTTATGGGCAGAGATAATTACAGTAGTGCCACCACATAGCTCCCAGAGTGCACTCTCCATAAGAAACTAACAGTTATGCTCCGAGGTTTTGTAATTAGTGACACACGCGGTCTAAGACTATATTTGTAGTGTCATTTAAGGAGCTCAACTTTTTTATTTTTAATTGATAAGGAATAGGCGAAGATACCCACGTACGCTGTTTAATGGAAAACGAATGCCGACTAAGTATTTTGTTTAGAATTCAGCTAGAGCTTCTGTTTTTACCAAAAGATTTAACTCTTAAGTATTCATCCTAATGTTTCGGAAAATATTCTTATTCATCTGAATAATTAATAGTCAGTATTTGTTAAGGGTAACACTTTTATTAATCTGTTATGTTAAGTGCTGACTATCAGGTTAATATATGACCGCAGGTATCGTTGACTATACATAGTTAGTGTCACTAACTCCATGAATTGCTGACTAGTCTGCAAGGGTTAATGGTCGTAAATGTTTAGGTTAATGTTGTCTACATTGCAGTAAGATTATGATTTGGAAGAATGTCTAGTGTCAGGTTATATAATGGTTTTCAACGCATGCGTAGAAATAATTAATCGTATTTTTGTCCTTGAGAACTTTACTTTGCTAAGTTTATATTTAGAAGTGTAATAAGTTATTTTTATAGAGTAGGTAAGACGTTCATTCGTCTTTTAACCTTTCGTTGACAAGAGATAAAGTTACCTAAGTTATAATAACTTAGGTAGCCTCCAAAATAATTATTATGTACTACAGCATCACACTAAATTAGGTACAAATTTTATGTACGTATTAAATCAATCAGCTATTACTTACGTAGGCTTTGATAACAAATTGAATAGAGTTGTCTAAGGTGACCCTAAATATAAATAAAGCCTCCCACACAAGTTCGCTAATTATATGATAACATCCTGTAATTGAACTTAGCTGATACGCAGCTAATGACATTAGAAAAAATAGATTTCTTCATTAATGAATCGTAGGTGTAGTTGCATCCCTTTAGGAAAAAAATATATAAGGCTTAGTTTTCTATCCCATGTCGTTGGACATAGTGGTATTACATAACTTGTGAGTGCCTCTCATATTCGATGGTATTGTTCAGAAGTATGTATGATGTTCTGTTTGAATATACTTAGCTGACTCACTTGATATAGATCCGGTTTTCGTTTAAGCCTTTCTTGGGCGTAGACAGTTTTCTCAGATAAAAGTAAACGACAAAGTAATAAAAGGCGGATGCGAAACGAAAATATTTAAATTAGGATTTGATAAAGAGTAATTAACAAATATTTTGGAGAGTGTAATAGTTATTTAATTGTACTGTCGTTACGTTTGGAAATGGCATGCTCGGTTCTAAATAAATATTTGTGTCCGCGTAACTATTAAATAATGATTAGGTAGTGGACCGACCGAGAGCGATACGTTTAAATAGCATCTAAGCTAATGGCAGAGGAATGTCTTTGGGGCTAATTTGCCTAAGTGCCGGATGCAGCGCCGCCCAGCAGCCAGCGAGGTTTCGCAGCGCCCGCACCAGAGGCCGCTCGCCGATTAGCCAAGTGGACAGCAGGCATGTCACCGCGCGGCGGCTCATTAGCAACGTTTTCACATAAAACGGCGCACATAAGCAGCGAGACTCAATTAAATACTGTTATTTGAGTGACATAATTATCAGCCCTTGCGATATGCGAATGTGGTTCGCGCGTTGCGTTTGCAACCGAGCCAATTACCCTCCTCTAGAGAAAATTACGTGTAATTGTTGAAAAACTCGCCATATTATGTTTGCAACATTCTTGTTTACGAGGCGCTCACGGGTCGATCGCTGATTACCATTTAGAGCGATTTTCAGTTAATGAAGACGACACAGGCCACGAAGCGTGTGAAGCGCGCCGCTATCCTGATAATGGCTCTTATTATGTGCAGTCAAATTTTACGAGCACCCCGTCTGCTAGGTGCTAAAGGATGATGAATTGAGCCTCTATTACGGATAAACATGACGCGTTTTCTATGTAATGTCACACGGCGGATATTACGGTCCCGTTAGGATGAACCCATCTCTTGGGGGCGCTGGTCTGCCGCGGCTCGCTCCTGGCCTAATTAGCATGAGGACGCCGCCCGGAGGCGCCTCGGAGCGCCGCTCATCGCCGCCTTCTCGGTTTAGGAGCCCCAATTCTGGTTAGGCGGCGTGCGATTTCTTTTTTAAAAGTTAACAAGATGTCTGCCGTTTTGTTCGTTTTTCGGTCAACCCGAGACTCCTTATGAACGGCGAGCTGTTAAAAAATAAACGAACTCTTTGTTTCTCGAGTAGTCCGACCTACAGCGCGGTATCCTTTTTTATTCCTCTTATAACCAGTGTATTACGTGTAGCTATCTACGGTTTTTGTGGCCGCCGCCGAGCTCAATGGCAACTAGCTCACCTATGTCATTGTGACTACCTCATTCCTTGCCTCAACACTGGCTTAGGCAAAATGTGCAACATCTATATTCTTTTTTGGCTAAGAATTTTATTAGTTCAACTCAATTAGAGTAATAGTAGTATTTTTCAAATTACTTTTAATGCAATTTTAAATTAATTTATTTGGGAACTATTATACATTCACATTACATTATTATACAGTTTATTACACTTGAACCCAACAAATTGAGTCTACATCTTTTACGAGCTTACTTGTTATACATTTTGTTCTTTTTTGTGGCGGTCACGCGGCTGCTTTGACCGCAGTGCTAATAAAATGTTATAGAGGTGTGTTTACCGCACGTATGTCGAATGTCGGTTCTTCTCTTTGACACGATCGTTATGGCCCCAACTCGCCTTTTGTGGCCGGCCATGTATAACAATATTATTATTGTGTCAATTAACTGGTTACACTCCTGCGGTGTAAATCACGCCTATTTATCCTTTTATAACTGACACTGGATTATTTGATTCCTTTTGTGTTGTTCGCGGGCAGGCCCCTTCTCTAGCGATGCTCTGCGCTCGTGGCCAGAGCGAGACGGGTGCAACTTTTTTCTTTTCGCACTCGAAACTGAAGGGGCGTTCGAGCGAGGCCCGTTTTATAAGGACCTAGTTAAATAATAAGCGGCGAAGCGCCCTATAATTTGGCTACATTCGGCCGCCAGTCCGCGCCTCTTACCTCACAGCATGCTAACGAGATTCGAAAATCTCTTATTTTCCATTCATAAATATAGCTTTGTTAATAACAAAATAACCAAGCCATCTACACAATAACTCTTAGGCAATTAAGCTACTGAGTCGAATGGATATTGCGTATTGCCTATTAATTGGAAGAATAACATAGTAATAATTGGCCTGTCTATTTGGGGAGCAGAGGTGAAAATTCCGACTCTAGATTGATAAGATCTACGTGTCGCTATCGAAACAACATCCGGCTGTACCGTTAAATAGAAACATTAGTCATTCTTAGGTTCACTGAACAATTAGCTGAGGATGTCCACCTTTGCATATGAGCTAAGCTCACGATTGCATACATTAGCATATTCGATGAATCGACGCGTGCCGCTATGTACTTACAACATCATAAAACTATTTCGATGCTATTTCCTCATTTCTATACAAAATCTCCTAATACATAGTTCTAAAAACTATTAGCTATATAAATTAGCTATTATTGAAATAGCTTCAATATTAAAACGCTCTAACCATTATACGTTGACCCCCAGGATACGTCAACGTTAGTGCAGCGGTGTGTCTCCTGTTGCTGGTGGGCGGCTTATCACCGCAGTCCGCGGAAGCAGCGCCCTTCGGAAGTAGGAAGAGCATGGACAAGACGGACGCGAACAAGTCGAGGGCCCTCTGGGAGAACCCCTGCGACTATGAGGCTGGCAGTGTAAGTGATCACATACGTACATGTACATATATACTAGCGTTTTAAAATCCGTTAGGAGGAGGAACGTTAGGGCCGAAATCTTCTGAGTCATCTTTTCTATTCAAATCGACCCCTAAACTGTACTAAAAAAAGAAAGGCAAGTCTGCTTCCATTTTACGTGTTAACAACTGTATAGAAATATCAAATATGTTGGAACTAATCATTACTTACACAATATGTCTAGTAATAAAAATATAATTGCAACTAAATATGTTTTTTCCCCACAGGCAAGCTCTCGGGGTCCATACAAAGCCGACGACGCTCGGCAAGTCTCCTTCCAAGCCAAAATCATTCTGACCTCCATGGCGAGCTACAGAGATGTGTTTGTGAGTATCCTATACAGTACCACACAGCTTTTTAATTCTAAGTCACATGACCAGTATGAAATGAAAATAAATTTATTCTGTTACTATTTGCGTCAATAAATGCGATTATTTCTGGTTATTCATAGTACGAAGATCTAATCGCTAGAGAATAGGCATATAGATCAATTTCGCAAAGACAATGACTGGCACAAGCTGCTCTGTTTGAATGCCGATCACGTAAGTATATTTAAAACGGACGGACGTCATTGACGCAAATGCCGGCCTCCGCCGATCAGAGCGTGTAGTAAGCCTTTTTATGAATGAACCGATGAAAATTATATCTGTATTCGAGGCGCAAATTAGGCTTTTATCGGCGCCGCATACGTATTCGCCGCGCCCTCTCAAACGCCCGACTTTGTATGCAGATCGCGAACCGCAGAAAAAAGTGTTGGCCGCTCACAGAGATTGCATCTGGATGGGCGCCGCCAAATGCATCCTGCGAATGCACCTCTTCCTGTACCATCATATATGCACCAACATATTTTATTATGATACATCATACATACGTAATCGGCCGAATAACCGCAAATTATTTTAAGGCCAAAGCTTTAACTCCAAAGAGGAGATCAATGCGTGTTAAGATTAAATAATGAGTTCTATGAATATCATATTTGACATTCCAACGTTCTGAATATTGTTTCCGAATCGGAAGTAAGGTTGCACTGACGAGCAATAATGCCGTGTCTCAAGTCGCGTCCCGCATCTATTATCCTTTGGCTGCTACTTGGAATGTAGCGATCGCGACGTGGTGCTGCGCCGAACCCATCCAATGCCCGTTTTACTGTCTACTTGGGCCGGTCTAGACGAACAATGCTACCGTTGGACACACTGCGGAAACGTGGCATTGTTTCAGTCGCGGCCGCAGTAGCAGGCGCGTTGTGAGACAATTGTACAGGCTGAGCTATAACGACATGGACGTCCTGTCGAGCGCTGCCTCCGCGTCGTAAAGCGATGGTATCGAATCGCAGTAGCCGGAACGTTGTACAGGACGATGCGCGTACGTATCGAATACTGATTGCGCATTAGTATTGCGCGCCACACCTGCACATCGATGCGTCTTCGATATTTTCACAGTCCATCCCGATAATGTCGGTCATTCGACGCTAAATGTCGCACTAGAATGCTCTTTAATTGTCGCTTATCGAACGCCTATTGTTTACGAAACCAAGGACGTTACTAGGCACGTCCCGGGGAATCGCGAATAGTTTAGTTGGGGCACCTGACTCGAAAAGGCGATGTGCCACACACAGGCAATAATATAAAGTCATAACCGGCCGAAAAGTACTCAGAACGCAATAACTAATTCAACGAACTCTACCGCTCGTTGAAAACAGAATGATTTGACATTCTTAAGTGTTGATGTTAGACCGTAATCCAACTGCATAAAGGCTACATTACCCTGAGATTGATCTAAAAACTTTGTCAAACTTGCATATTAACAGCTTGTGCTCAGTCATAGCCGTGTGAATATGGCATAATCATAAACCTCAACGTTATGACGCGGGTTATCTTATGTTACATATCCATAACTTTTCCATTAACTTTGGTATAATCCCAAACAGACGATACTTTGGATATGTAGTTCTCTCTGCATTCGTATAAAAAGTGTTTATAGAAGAACTGATAGATTCTCATAAAGGCGACACACCGTCTAACTGTGGACTGAAATTGATTATTTATCAGACACGCGCATGACCCTTCTTTATTATCTTTGTATGTGATCAAAATTATTAATAAGCTTCCTGAGTAGCAACTCAATTATAGATTTACCCCAACGTATTATAAATACAGTTTATTGTACTATAATGATGAAACATTCCATTGCTTTATTATTTAAGCGAAAATCAATCTTTACTTGAGATAAATTACTAGGGATAAAAATTACGAATACGTTTGGTAAACATATCATAAACATGTACTATTTTTAAAGTAGCAGCAATAACGCTAGAACATCACGTATCGATCAGATTTCGAAATAACTTCACACGGTATCATACGGGCAAAATTGTAATCAATATTCGCGCAGCTAGTACCTAAACTAAGTGCCACCTGCCTCGAAGTTCAAAGCTACGATTCAAAGTTGCGCTCTCACATGAATCACGGTTGTTTACAAATTCCAAGTGAACATATGAGTTAGTTGACTTGAACTTGCATTAGACTTGCTCCTACAAAGTTGGCTGTTTTTGAACCCTATGTGAGTAAGAATAAGGTTGATAATGACTAGCTCTTGTGACAGTTGAAGTGCTTAAGGCTTTAGGCATTGCGATGATGACCTGTGTGTTGGCTAATGTTTCGGATATGGCACCGCGACCGGACGTGACACCTGTGCGTCGAGATACTGGACACTTTTTTTCATCCTGCAGCGTTCGCGATTCTAATTTTGAACGGTCAGCGTGACACATATATTTTTGACTTCTAGAGGATGCAGCTATATAGCTTTGCGATGATGTAATGAAGGCTATATATAAGATTTTGTCTTTATACAGGCTTAATATGTGTATGTATGTTTATTGAAGTATTATATAATATACTTTTTAAACAGATTACAGTAAACTGTATTCTTCTACGCGTTAACTTAACATTAAAAGCTCTCCAACAATAAATACTCATTTTTAAAATAACATTTTTACCCTAAACCTATAAATAATATCGGAAAAAAGGATCGAAACCCACTCTTGATTTTGAAACTTCAATTGTGCAAACAAAGCGGGGATGGTTGTTGCTTTATAATTAACGGCTTTGTAGTCTATGGCGATAATTTCTGAACGGTGACAATAAGTGAGGATAACAATAGGCACCAGGTTCGAACGGTGGTCAACGTTTGCATCTGCTGACTGAGTTGCCACGCGCCCGTTTTGGGTGAATCTGTGGTTTTTCTATATCTACGAGGTCTCGACATCTATTTGAAATAGAAGTTGTTAATGTAAGGCTAAGATATTTTAGGTTTTAGATTCATTAATAAGATGGTCTTGTTTTAATAAATTTGCACGTTCATTAAAAGTTTTTATAACAATTGCTTGAAAGATTAATATGTAATACGTTGCAAGATAAAATTTTATATAAAATATAATAACATGATATCAATATTTCTTTAGTTTTTACAAACTTTACCAAAAGTTAAAACTTTTGTAAGTCAATGTAAGTAAGTACTGATGATTCAGTAAGTAATGTACTTGATGATTTCGTCAATAAGTGACCTTACGTAAGCACATGTTGGCATAGGATACGACAATAACAGGACAAACATCTGAACAAAGATATTTTTCAATTAAGGTGCGCAACAAATTGTAAATCTCATTCATATGTATGAGACTAGGTAGGTCTATTTAGTTGTCTTATTTCGTACGTAATAGTTCTCGGAATATTATTTGCGTATATCCACCACCTTTGATAGTATAAATAAGAACTACCACCTTTTATACTATACTACCTACGTAATATTGGTGGACGTAGAACCTTCCACTATTAACAATATAAGTACTAGTATATAGCGTATAAAATTTGTGGACATTATTATTCACTTATAGTTGTCTATATTTACTTATATAGTAGATATGTGTATTTTATAATTAATGCATTTAATTTATTGTAATTAATGCAATTAGCTTTATTGTAAATTGAAATAAATAAAAAATAACTTACCAAATACTATGCACAATAGTCCAATAGAAACTGATATAATTTTATGATACGATGAATCTTTTATAGCAGACGAAACGATTATAGTTTTAGATCATCCTTTCCTAGAGCTATGCAAATGGAATAAATATTTCCTGATAGTTAGTATGAGTATTCTTTTATACGAATAACTGTTTCGTATTAATCTTAGCAATCAGACAAATTTTCTAGTTACTACTTTTTCAGAGAACTGACTGTACTGAAAATATACGCAAATTGAATTTTTAAAACATTATAATAACACTAAAGTGATAACTTAAGTTATTGATTCTTTATTTCGTCATCTACTTAGAAAGACATAAAACCAGCTCGGACAATGTTTCTTAGGAAATAATAGGTAAATCCGTGTACGTAATTATAAGCAATTGTTTAATGGAATAACAGGGAGCGTTATATCAATGTTTATTTTTGTTTTTCCGCGAACCCGATCAACTCCAGTTGATTTGATTAGGGACACTGACTCATGCTATTTGTACCGGGAACGTGTAACGTAACAGATACGAGAACGCGCAGGTACTTGTTTGTACTCATTGTCATGCAGTATACTGTCAATATAGTTTTAAGAGATTCGCGATTTATACTCATGATTAATAACTAAACCGAAACGTCGGGTTAATAAAGTTATCGATAAGTCCCGTAATCATGAGTATACTGTCAAGTTACGACATTAGTATTTTTTTTTAATACCACGTACTGGTCTAACTCTTTAGTACGATGTTATAATATAACAAATATATATAAATCTAAGGAAATACGAGAGTTTTCAGTTATTAGGACAAGATCCTATTGTTCACAGGACATAAAAATTTGTTGGTTTTTACATAATATGCAATTTTAACTCATTACGGAATGCTTTTTCATCTGGTTTTTTACGAATTCTCTTAACGTTGTAAATAACATCACTATAGATATAGATAAAAAGCATATGTTATTTAGTTATACAATCATAAGTTATTTTATAAAACTTTAAAAGCTATAACACCCCTTTCCCTTGTTCTAGGCGAACAAGACCAATTCGTTTGACAGTTTCGAGAGTTTGCTGAACGCGTGGGACTCGTACCAGTGGTTCAGGAAACTGCCCTGGTACCGGGAGGAGATGCTGCCCCCAGCCAAGAAGATCAACGGCCCCGCGCCCCAAGAGTACATCGATCAGCTCATGGTGAGTTGAACTGTACTAGTTGATTTAGCAACAAAAATGACCCTTTGGTATATGCGAATAAAGGTCATGCAATTTAAAATTTAGAGGCGTCTTTAGATGATGTTACATATAATGATCACTTTGGAATAATTAAAAATGTGCATATTCGATTGTAATAAAGTAGAGTTTAAAAGAATTATATACTGTTACGTAGTTCCGTACTTAGATTGTGTTGAAAGAGATCGATTTGAATTCATCGGATCGTCTATTTTTTCTTACATGATAAACAAATAAGTCCTAGTCTAAAAGAATAAGGCCGTGATAAAAAAAATATCTAATAATCTCGCTGTCCAAATGACTTAATTCAATTTTATTGGTGTACATCCAAAGAAAAATTAAATTTATCATTCATAAATTATATAACATTATCTCATTTCCTTTCCAAGCTGACATAATTCAATGCAAAGTTTTCGATTGTTCCAATGTACTTTTGTGTCCCAATCGCCGTATTTTGCTGATCAGCAGAGACGTGTGTATCAGTTTGTTGTCACTGCAGTGGTTTCGGCGAAATCCGATTGTTGGCCCACTGTGGCGCACGTGAGAATCAGTGTTTCGTAATACCATTGGACAATGACTTGATTAGACAGGCAGATGCACTCACGGCCATAAAAATAAAGGGGGATAACAGGAATGATTTAGGACCAGATTAATGGGCCTTAATTAGAGTTTTATTAAATTTTAAGTATATTTTTACGTACCGTTCTCAACAGTGTTACATTTACGAATACCAGAATAGTTTATAATCTAGTAAAGTATTTTTTCCCAGCTATCTAAAATTATACTTATTGAATCCTATTAGCAGACCTAATTATCACTCTGCTGTCTTATTTTGAATAAAACTTCCCAACAAAAGATGGCGCTCGACCTTAACTCTAACTCTCCTGAACCCTAAGCAACTTTAAAACTATATTCTAATATACCATTTCCTTCACCAGGAGAACAACAAGACCGACTCGGTGCTGCCTCTCCTGTACAAAGGGCTGCAGCTGTTCGTCGCCTCCTTCGATGCGATGCGACAGGTGCTCACGGACGACAAGTACGTGTCGCTCAACCGCTCCGTCACGCTCTCCATGCACGATATGAAGTACATGCTGTGTATGTTCCATGTAAGTATACGGAGTATAGTGTGATAAATACTTATGATTTGGTGAAATTTATTAGTTCGGTGGTGTCACAAGGTTGTAGTTGAGGTGATAATTGAAAATCACCGTCGATTTATTGATATATTAATACGTGATTAAAGCTCATCATGAAATCTTGTAGTATAAATGCATCATCATTTAATTAATAAAGCGGTGTGTTGTCAACTTGCTAATAGCGGGTCATATTAATTTCATGACTATTACAACAACTGAATACTATTCAAAATGATTAGCCTGTAAATAAAATATCAAATATGTAGTTTAAAAATAAATATTGTAAATCCCTATTAAACGAGGTAATTCTCTCATAATTACAAATGATGATTCAATATGTAACATCCATATCTAATTTTCTGTTTCATTGTTTCAGGAACTGATGTCAGCCCGCGACCTGCTGAGTGCCGTGGACAACATAAAAGTAGAAGATGTGCCCGTCTTCCATCAAATGGAGACGCACCAGCTGTTTGTGGTGTTCCGGGACGCCATCGACTACGTGGAGTACCTGGGCCAAGTGTTCGAGACCATGTACAACAGAGACTCTAGGGACCCCTGAGCTAGAGGGTCCCACGGGATGGTTGTCTCTAGAAGCGGCATCGCGGACCCAGTGTACAGAGTATCGGCTGCACGTTGACCTGTCTAATCAATCACGCCAAACGCGGAGTAAATAAATCCCCTGTAAACACATTCGGCTGTTAGTATATCGAAAAATGTTAGTCTAATTCATATGTAATTGCCATAGCTTCGCCATTTTTCGATTATGACTATTGTTCCTTTTTATTATGTTATTTTTATTATTATTAGTGTAAATAGTGATGAATTATGTTGTATAATTTATTGTGATTAGGATTAATTAAAGAGGTACGCTTGGTAATACGAAATTTTCCGGTATCCTAGTCAACATGTCTTGGTCGTTTCGCTCGGATGAGGTCCAGTGCTGTACTGAGGCCTCCTTTTCTATTCCATTGGCTCTTTGTACCCTTTTGCTTGATCCGCCTTCTGCCGCTGGCCTTCACAAAATCAGAATACAACATACACTAGGAACTACGAATGTTACAATGTGACAGTTTCTTCTGGTCCAAACATTATCTCCCTGCGAGAATCCTTTGTTAGCACAAGCCTGTTGATATGATCTCTTTCACTGTTTAGTGTACTGTAGTATTGTTTAGTGAATTGTTAATTGAGGCTGCTATGTTAGTGTTAATGGATTATTGACTCTGTAAATGTAACGTTTGTTATTTATTTTGTAACTATTACTGAAACGCAAGAAACTAGCTTTAATAGACTCGTTTAGAATACATATTGTAAAAAAGCTAGTTAATTTATGAATTAATCAATATATGTATAGTTCCAAATATTTATGATAAGGCAGTCGCCGTTTCGGTGCCTGTTGGAATAAAATATTAGTATAAAAGCTGCGTTTTCTTTCGGCGACCACCGCGGTTTGTTGACAGCGAATTAGTGGGGCACGTCGCAGCTCCAAAAAAGTGGATCAAAGGAGCATCGCTGAGGTCCCAGCCTCTAACTGGACAAATTATCACGAGCAGCCGGAGGCGGCGACAATGCACTGTCAACGAGCCAACAGAATTCCTCAAAGAGCGTTCCCATGGCAACCGGCTTAATTATTTCCCTATCTTTACACAACATATTCACGAGGGCCCATATTTGCGTTGGTGACTTTGTCGTTTGCCTGCGGAGAGGGCGGCTGCTCGGCTGGCTCAAACGGGGCTCGCCTGTTTGCCCAATGGGTTAGTGCGGAGGGCCCGTGATTATATGTCGCCGGTAGTTCGAGGTGCTAAATCTACAGATCCTTTTCACATAATGATGCGTGCGCTCTATTAGCCGTTTGCTCAACTGATTGACATGGACATCACTAGCCCTGCGCACGCTGCCTATGGAATGCGTAGCCAGGCTTTATGCTGCTCATTGATTACTTCTGGATCACGAAAATTACTACCATATACAATACACACTTACACATTCTAAATACTGTAAGCCACAGACGAGAACAATCACGCACATACATTTACTTATCGAAAGAGATAAATAAATTGCAAGAATTTAGCAATAATTTGTGGTGATGCGAGCTAGCTTTGCAACAAAAATAAATGCCTGAGTTAATCCCTAGTTCTTTGCGTACTTCACTCTCATACTACGATTTTATGATAAGCAGTATGCAATGCTAATAGACCTAATTATTTACTATCTTAAGCATTATTAAATAATAGGGATACTAATATAGAATCGAAATATAAAACATTAATCTAAGATAAGTCATTAAACAGTATACGTCAATTGTAACATCACTGGAGAACAGGACAATACAGAACCTCGTCAACCAGCTCAGAAAAGACCTCATAAAACAATAAGCACTCCTTTAAGTATCTAAACCAAACATAATCATGACAATTAATACTAACAACCCTAAACAATTCAATGTTTCGTCAACAAAACTACAGCCGTGAACCTCAGTCGTGTTAATATCGCGTACTTAAGCCGGCGTGCCACAACGCGGCCTCGTCGTGAAAGGCCCATGAGCCCTTTATCTCGATCACGTTCCCTTGTTTTATTTATTATACAGATTTATTATTTACTCTCGCTCGCACACGATGTGTCCCGACAGAGCGCTTGGAAAAAAGAGATTACGTATGGTAATGCGCGGGTTTGCGCGTGACGGTGAGACGTGCTGCGTTTGTGTGGAGTTTAGTGGTGCAGTTAGTTGAAGTGGAAGTCCATTGTTTTAATATTTTTTAGAGACTCGCGATTTTTATTTATTTTAGAGAAAACGACACGTATATTTAATATTCAGTTAATTATGAAATTTATTGAATCAAGGTATTCTATAAAACCTACATATAAGCCGTTAAATATGAGTTTCGAATAATTAAAAACGTAGAACTGTTACAACATTAGTTTAACACAGTTCAATAAAACATAAGAAGCATTCTACCGACGTCGTTTATACCTGTGGGGTGACCAGAACCACGGTGTGAAAGAAATGACAAAACCTAACTCCATAAGCACAAATTAGTTTTAAAAATATGCATATAAATTAAATGAGATGGCTTATTATCACAATTTTCCTTTAATACTCTTTGATCTTTTTGGCGAGAAATGTCTATAGAACTTTCTTCTTGTAAACGCACTCTCAACTTCGACGGCATTCAGCATCAATGAAACTTTGTAGACATTTAAAAAAGTTATGAATTAACAAAAAAGTTAGTTCCAGAGATTTCATCCTAGAAATTCTTTGTTTTTTCCATAAAACAAAGCTTCCGCCACAATAAATTCGGATAATAAATCCTTATCTTAATATGATGATGAAAAATCTACCCAAAGGAATCCTTGCGACTATTATAATATAAAGATTTTATTATATTGTTGGGTAAAATTTTAGTAGAGCTTTAAACGGAAATGCTAATGCATTGTCAGATTAACCAGCCACATCATTCATTGTATTGTGTAACATTTAACTTTAATTGAAACAAAAGTAATAAACAAGTGTACATAATATCTATTAAATTTGTAATTTTTTTTATTTTTTTTAATTATATTTGTACCGTAAAAAAATCGTACACTTAATTTCCTGATGAAAGGCCATTGGCGCTGTTAGCTGTAAAAATATAATTAATACTCAGAATAGGCAAATCCTTTACATGACTCAACATCAATCATACCTATACAGTTTTGACTATCTGGTGTGAAGTGAGCGACTGAAAAGGTGTGAAAGAGTGAAACTGACATGATTCCTTTATTTTTTCATTCAACAATGATGCAAATTATTTATATAAACTATCCATATTGTATTTTAATTACCTAATTAACCAAATAGTTCATTAAACCATACAGGAACTCATAAATGAGTCACAACATTGAGTACGAAATTCCATAGAAAAAAGAACAATAAGATACCTGCATCTATCTAGTTACGCCAGATGAGTGTACGAAAAACCCCGCGGAGCAATCCAAAAAGTATGTAATGCTGTGAGTCATAAGTCTCACGCACTTGTGAACTTTATTACGGAGACAGATGACCTTGTGATGAGAATTCCATCGCTTCCGGAGAGAATGCTTGACCTGGTTTGAGTTGTACTTGGTAGCACCACATGTCTAATCAGTTACTGAACAATTACAGTTACCTAGATAGACTTGTGAATCATATTATACACTTATCTACTACCCTGATGGGTTTGGAAGAGACCTTATCGTAACCTTGAACGATCTTGACAATTGCTTTCGCCTCACTTCCATCTGCAAACTTTGTCATACATAGCATTTGATTCTACACGACATATTTGAACTTTGCGTAAACGTTTTTATCCCCATCTTTACCCTATATAATTAGACAAATTTTTTTCCAGTGTACCTACAGAAATTCAGTAAGAAAATATCCATATCAAAATTAATGATTGAGTCAAAATTTAAGCCCTTTATATTTATTATTAATATTTTCATTAGCGATATATGTTTTCCAAATCATTCATTTTTTTAAATGTGATTTTCAAATTTATATTCATGTAAACCCCTTACATGAAATTGAATTACACAATTTAAAGAATGATATCATCATTCCAAAGGCATGATTTTTAACCTTCTCAAAATTTCATTGACTCACCATGGTTAAGACAATTACGTCAAATCTTGAAATCTTAGGAACTTTCTTCTCGTGACTAAGTCTTAAATTATTCAGTGCAGAATCCGTGTCATTGAATTTCTGATATCGGCAATGCAGAGATTAAATAACTGCGATTATATAATTGAACGTAACTCATTATATTCTTAATCTATAAAGAAATAAAAACTTATAAACTATTATATAAAACTATTTATATAAGCCGTTTTAAAATTGTTAAGGCTTTAGCAATTTAGGATAGACTGCACAAGTCAAAATATAATAATCGAATCATTTTCATTATTAGATTCTTAATTAAATTTACTATTGAAAGGTAGATAAATGTCACATTCTTATAGCTAAGAAAGTCAAACCTGGATGAGAAGCAATAGTAAAGTTTTTTACAATATGTGCGAATCTTACATCATAAGTAGTTAACTGGATATTATACCGCCGATGCTTGTTATACATTAAAAGCTAGACTTCTACGGGACTTAGTCACAGTAAGTAATCGCCGGTTCAATAATCCAGTACGACTGGTTCCAAGTATCAGATTACCGATAGTTTTTTACAGGTAAAAACGGCCGCATTCACCGAATTCCAATACAATTTCCCATAGGCCATCCATTGAATTACTCGTGACCTTGCTCAGTGATTCATTCATGAAGCGAGAGCCATTCAATGAATCATGAATCATCGGTATAGCTTTTGGCGAGACTCAAATTTGGTACTTGATGCACAATCGCCGGACTTGCCTATTATGACGTATTAGGTATGACGTACTCGTTTTAAAAATGCCGACAAATGACTTATGGTTGCCGTTTTTGGCAAGGATTGTTCAAGTCTAAGAATAGATTTTACACCTATGTTTGATAAAGTTTGTGAAATAATGACTTAAGAGCTTATAGAATGAAATGAGATTTCGTGCTTTTTTACATCATTCAATACCAATTTGGTACTATTATCTATCTACCATTTTAAAATACACTTCGTTCTTGATCAACAGATATATATACTTCCGAAAATAAAGTATTGTGGCTAACAAGTAATGATATATTTTTTTGGGCAGTCTTTTACATTCAATCAGTTGCAAACATCAATTGAGGCTGCAATGTCTTATTATGTAATAAATAAACAGTCAAACGATTAATATTATCTTTGATAACTACCTACTTCAACAAAAAACAATAATCCGTAAAACTATCAGTGCTACTCCAGAATCCAGACCTTTCTGCGGTTAAGCAAATAAAAAAACTACAAATGTTTACAAGATAAGCCGAAGTGAGAGGTAGCAAAAGGAAAAAAATATGGCCGGTGTGTGTTGCCAGTCGCAAATGATTGTGACTAATATTAGTGATTTATATCTTTGTTTGGATTACGTTGCTATTTAAAAGGATTAGAGTTTTCGCGCATTATTGGTGGCTTCTGAATTAGGTAATAAAATCTAGCTCTAAATCTCCGCGAAAAAGAATCATACTAATTTTTCTAAACGATAGCTATAGAACAAATTAAAGTAATTGCATACGCAAATCAGAATTCAAATTCAATTATTACATATGTATATACATTTATGTTCTGTTATTAAAAAAATATTTAACTTCACTCCTAATTTTATAATTAATATTTTATTACCAACCGCTCTCTTATAAAACACATTAGTCGGCGATTTCCAAACTCAACCTGGCAACATTTCTCAGGGACATACCACATCCGTGGCCATAAAAATATTGGGAACCGATGACCAAAGAGGTTGTTAACAAACGGCGATTAGTGTCCAGATAACGCGACAAAGCGCCATTTACGCATCTCATTTGCTTTTCCGCTCAAGACCACTTGAGATAAGCGATTTATCGTTTTATATTCAAATCGAATGTTTAGAATGAGAACGATTGTAGCTTGATATATCGTTTCGATTTTCATTTGATATTATTATATTAGTAAGTTATTATTTTTTATACTGCGTTAAATTGAAATTGAAGTGAAATCGCGTTGAATTATTTTTATGAACCAAATTATTATTATGAATATATTCGACAAAAAGGCTGGATACAATCAAGAAAAATGAATATAAAGAATAATTCAGGCGATGAGTAATGAATGTTAAAGTATTTATTAAATGTATGATTATACTGCATATGATGACCGAAGACATATTCTAAGTCAAGGCTTCAGACCTGTAGAGTACGTATATATTTCGTACTGCTTTAAAATTAGAACTCTCATTTTCTACATCAATGTTACAAAGGTCACTTGAACAGGCAAAAAATCGCATAATTATTGGCAAACCAAATACGGAAAGTAACTCGACACTATAACAATTACTGCTCTATCGAGATAGCAAATATATTTTGACAGTTAAATGATCTAAAACCAAAAAGTATCGGATTCCTCCTTGTCGGTGGCTACGGCTCGCCGAAGCTATTTAATGTTCATTGATAAAACTGCATTTAGGGTCAAGACGAATCTTTTGTGTTGAGCTTTTTGCATACGATCTCATATGTAGAAGAGAGATGGGCGTTTTACATATTTTTAATGAAATTATCAGGCGAAATTAAGTGCTGTATAGAAAGTTATGGGTGTAGGTATAATGAGTTATTTTAGTAAGTAATAAGTGGTAGTAAGATTCAAGTTACGTTAAAAACTTTTATGATTCACAAAAAGGTACAACCACAGCATAGTATAAGGAACAGATTGATGATAATTTTTTAACTGTCTGAAGTATGCCAGCCAAACATTCGCTATATTTAATACAATTATAAAGTAGACTCTTTTACCTAAATCATGGCAAGATAGGATCAGCTGGTTAAAGAAACGTGCAAACCGTTGTTAGAGAATAGCTGAAATGCCAATTCCAATTTTATGTGACAGTCTGGATTGTTAGATATGAAACCTAAATTATGAACATACATACACGATTATCTACTGGAAACATAAGGAACTCTTATACCTTATTTGCAGTTTCGATTTCTTTCGAGCTGTCTTGGTATTTACGAACAAAAATGCTTTATAAAAACATTATTATAAGTTTACAAATTAATTATTTAAAAACACTGATTATCTTGCAAATAGTTATTCTTATACCTAATGGTATTAAAGCTAATATGAAAAGAAGCCGCGAATTACTATCTATCTATATATCACAGTTCCCGCAGAATCCGATTGTTCGTGAGGAATGCCGCGTAGGTCAAATAAAAGAATTCGGCATCCCTTCACAATAACATAATCGGTCTCGCTGGCGCCACTGCGGCGACACCCCGACACCAACAATGAGGACACACAATATTATAAAGTTTATAGATTTCTACGATAGACCAAATAGACTAGCTTCTTTTGATTTCGTACTATTAATAGTAAAAGTTCGATTTAGCAGTTAATATTCAGAGAAATGTGCAATTTTCTTTTGAAAAATACTCGATAATATCCAGTTTATGATGTGGTAACAGTAATTGAATTTGAAGGTAATATAAAAAAAAATCAATCAATCAAAATATCAAAAATCAACAAACCTAAAAAGTAGAGTGCGATTACTT
Source organism: Leucoptera coffeella (assembly GCA_030578115.1). Classification (NCBI taxonomy): domain Eukaryota; kingdom Metazoa; phylum Arthropoda; class Insecta; order Lepidoptera; family Lyonetiidae; genus Leucoptera; species Leucoptera coffeella. The sequence goes on from JAMBLF010000406.1 coordinate 65,486, forward strand.
GCTTAATAATTATTAACTAAGAATTAGGGTATCGTAAAAATAACTTATATTGAATCTCATTGAACACAACACATTTTTTTGTTACCAACATTTTCATTAGCCGACATAATCTATAAAATCGTATGGCAGATAGAATATAAATAAATAAAAAAATTACATTTTCATTGAAAAACTTTCAATTCATTGAAATTCGTAGCAAATCATTCAACCTATTGTCCATCTGTTGTTTAAATTTAGCTTCAAATCTCACTTGTCCCATCTAAGTTAAACCTTGGGTCTGTGAGCCGTGAACATTAAAAGTGTGAAATTGGGTTGACATTATACACAAACACACACAGTAACCGTGCATACACCTTTTCAATGGGCCGATAGGGCCGGGATGTGACGGGGCATTTCATAATTTATTATATTCGACAGAATGCTTATTGAGTGTTTTCTTTGATTAATAGCTAGATAAATACTTTTAAAAGGAATGTAACACTTTTTTTAATATAGTACCTAACTTGTAGCTATTGATTCGATAAGTAATCTGATGCTGAAACAACTACTAAAAACAACTATTAAAAAAATCTATAGTTAAATAATTATTCTCAAGTACATCTGACCGCCGAGTGTGGATGTCAGTGACACTAGTAATTGCATAATAAGTACTATGTAAATGAACTAAAACAATAGATATCTCAATCTAAACCTACTAAAAATCATAGTATCGAGGCATATCAAAATTCTACGAGTAATAATATGTGCGATTCCGGGTGGCCTAAACTCTATTTTCACGCGTTAAATTGATTCATCACATCAACACTAGCAACAAAGAAGCAGAAAATCTACCATTATACCTTACAGTTACCCTAACAGACAATAAACAAACAATGAAAGCAGCAATTAGGGAAAACAAGCGTAAAGCTTTCAAACGACAGTTAGTACAAAACTTTTTCAAATAACTAGGAATTGAGTAGCGGATGGACCCCCTACGAACATTCAAAGTGTTGAGACGACAACCGCTTTGAATAGGTAGTACATGGGGAAACATTCCAATCCCTGAAAAGACAGTAGGGTGTCCGTTGGTTTTGCAAAACAGTGGATAGAGATGAATGGATGACCGTAAGGAATGAATGGATACTTATGCGTCATAAGGCGGAAAACGGTTTGTGAAAACGGTACTTAACACCAACTGTTGTCCGATAGAAAGAAAATAATTAGACCCATTGCATTCTTTAAAATAAGTGACTGCGATTTGAATTACCAGGAACTTTCTGCGAGTGTCATTGGAATATTTATGTGCAACGGCTCAACGGGAACAAAACGATACCTAGAGTGTAACTAATATGGGAATGTGTAAGTTTTGAATAGGGTAACTGGTAGAGAAAGTGAAACCATTGTTTGAGGTTTGCAAAATATGTGGATAGATTTAACGGTGTAGGTGGTGATTTTTTGTTTCTACGTGAGAGATACTGAAGTTTCCGGGTTGAATTGAAGTATGTCTTACAGTATTGCTAACTGTTTTACTTAATAGAGTACCGTGAAGCAAGATACTATAGGATAACCTTCACATTATTAGGATATGCAGACTTGTGTATCGCGAGATAAAACACTACCCGTTAATTTTAACACTGACTATATATATGGTGAAGCTATTGACAATTTAGACACGAGAACCTTTGGGTATCAGGTATTTGAACATGGTGCTAAATCGTATATGTATGTATGATTTGAAACCTATTCATGAACAGAATTCTTCACCGGGAAGTAGGTTCGCATAAGCCCTAATCTTACACTCTCATTACCAGATATTTGTTTGACGTAACATATTGTAAAGTATTGTATGTGAAAGCGCTAACTGATTTTCATAAAAAAAACTGATTTTCTCATGTATTTTTTTAATCAAAATAATTGAGTGTTATTTCAAAATAATACTTTATATATAAAAAACATTTGGGTATTCTGCTGTGGCGTATGGTGATCTAACCCAGAATCTTATATGTGCTGAAAACATTTTGCCATCAGTAGACTAACGGCAGCGTAGGATTAATTATTAAAATTGATTGATTGATGTAACGTAGTGCAGGACACCCCCGGTCAGCTGGATCGATGACCTCAAGAAGTCTTGAAGTTTGAGGGCCACGGTTTATTTAGTTTTGTGGCGTGCCCTTAGGCCTATGCCCAGCAGTAGATTGGTATAAGTTAATTGATTGATGATCCAATCAGGATACTCAGGAAATAATAATACGTAATTGTTATTTTTTTCCCGCGATTGTGGACATGGATACCTGAACCTCTGACTACTCCGCATGGGTTAATGGTCGTGAAGTTGTTTGTCTTTTGTTACTGCTTGTTTAGGAATGATCCTCAGTAATATCATTTGATATAAAAGATTACAAAAGGCCGGCTCAATCTTTCGAGGTAAGGCCTATTCAAAAGAGAATAAAAAAATGATAATTGCTACATTAGTGACAGTTAATTTCTTAAATATTTGAGCATAAAAGGCATGGGTTTTCAAAATACATCATAATTTAGAAAAAGATTAGTGTAACAAAATTGAGTTATTGTTTGTTTTAGTTTCGAAATTTAGTTACCCATTATAAACCACAGTCAATTTTCGTTATCTAAATGGCCTATTCCAAATTCAAAACGATTTGTTTACAAACGCTCCAACCGCAACAAAGTGGCGAAGAAATTAAGTCGTTCAGCCTAATTCAATTCTCTTCGCCCACTTATACAATTCCAGTTTTCGATTCACAAATTAATGGCTATATCTAAAAGAGCGTCCCAAAATTAATTGGACATAATTAATAAAACGTTTAAGGCACAAAACGTCCGGCAGCCACGTTGATGTTGTTATTTTATTTGTAACGTGTATAATCTACCTCTTGAGGGTTTTTTGTTATGGCATTCCGGACGGAGCGTTGTTCTTAAGCAGCTCGATACCACCCATTCATAAGGACAACGGTGACCTATTGATATTTCTCATCGCTTGCTTTGGGTGGATAAGATTTTTATATCTTTTAATTTTTATATCTTTTCGTAGTTAATTCCCATGGATTTGGGTAATTATTAAGATTAGCGCTATATTTAGAGGACCATTCTATTGTATCTCCCAAGATGGGCTGTTCTGTCACTAGTAACTTGTTAATGTTGTTACGTTTAACTAAAAGACGCGATATTATTATCGAAGGTTCTGTAGAACCCTAAAGGGAAAAAGGGAGGTGAGTTAATCTTCTACATCAGTGTTTGCTTATACTGTATATTTCTATTCAATTATGCAGAACTAGAACATTAATTTATTGGTACTTATTATAAATAAGCATAAGTACGTTACTAGTTGGAATACTGGTTTAACTAGTCAGAATTAACTAATAAATTTGATATTGTTATTTTAACTAATATTTCAAACCTATATTGGCATTCTTTGGTAAATGTTCATCAATTATTATCCACTGCGGTTTTTTTTTCAATACATTATAGATGGTAATCTAATAATTAAAAAAATAATGGTGACCAAAAAGTAGTTAGTACATCTATGATATTGTGTTAATTCCCTAATTAATTCTAATTCTGTATACTACCTAATTTCTAATATCTGTATACCTATATTTTATATTCACCCTATTTTATAAGTACACATCTCATTGCTAGGTCCAAACAGTCCTATCCCCCCTAAGCAGGTAGAGGCGAGGCCCACACGCGCGTCCCAGTTGCACAGGCCCTTGTGAAATCGACTTCAAAATTGTATGGCACTTGGTTCTTTTGTTATGCCACCTCGGACGCAGAAAATTTACGACCACACCTCCCTCAATGACTACAAAATGGCTTCTCCACGTTAACACCTAAGTTGGAATGAATATCTCACTTACTGAAAGCGTGACGGAAATAGTTCGCACCTAAGTTTGCGACTCCATTGTTTGGAGACACTTTGTCTAAGCGTCTTTGTTCAGGACTCTGTGACAATACTCCATATTGACGAATAGCGAGTGATTAACGCTGTTCCTTTGGAGCTGTGAACACTGTTAACTGTCTTTTATGCTATGTTTTGTTACCTACTAGTTTATTTCTATATTAGATTACAAGAGAGTTTGATAGCGTAATGCTTGAACAAAGATATCTAGAGATAAATTGTTTATAATGAACTAATAAGCATCTATGTGTTTATGTTTGTCCCTAATGTACGCAAATTAAATCTGTGTAATTTTTGCAAATCGGCTTTAGTATTAGCAATCTCGCAATAATATATTTCAAACGTAATGACGTAAGTACGCCATAAATTAATGATTTGCAAGATATTTCGTACGAGTTACTAAGTATAGGAAATTTCAAGTCTAATACTCTAACTTCTCACGTTCCTTAGGAACACAACTGTTGGAAAACATTCTTAAACTTCATTCAAATTATACACCCTTTTAAATTTTATATCTTTTAAACCGTAAAGCATCTCTTTTATACCATAATCTAAGCGTAACGTTCACTCCTCTTGGCGAATTAGTCATAATCATAGAATTCAAATAAACAGCTAGTGTCAACCGAACGCCCCTTTTGACACCTAGGAAAATAAATGTGCACAAAAGCCTCACAGAAACGACGATCGAACCGAAACTGGACAGTGGACGCGACACGACGGGGCGCGACAAAAAATCACAAACAATTTATGAGCACTTCACCCCCGCTGTAAGCATTCAACTCTCAATAATTGTGTATCCCTTACAGTAGTGTGCCGTCAGTTTTGAATAGCCGAGGACGCAGCAAACACCGCGGGGAAAAAAGCTTATACAAACCAATATCGCAGGCGCCTTTAATCACCGCTATTGAGATCTATCGCACGGATCAAAGATGAAATTGGCATGAAATGTGGCTTTTATTACGTAGCAATAAGAGCTAGGTTGCGGGTTTAATTTTGATGAATAGCCTCTCGGGTATTGGCAAGGGATTTAACACGTTGAGGCTAAAGAGCTAAACTTTAATTTCTTTTGTGAGCTGAAATGTTCGCAGTTTTTTGCCACCACCGCAGGGCGGATGCTCACGTCAAACAATTTAGTATTTTGAAGTTTGTTATCACATTTTTTTGTATGTTCATATTGTTTGACTAGTTAGCCTCCAGTTTTATTTGCTTGTATGAAATAATAATAGTCATTTGCTGAGACTTTGATTATGTTTATATGATATTATAATATAGTTGTGTTTGTAGTGTCATGCATTTGTGAATGCTATATAACCTCGAATACTTGGCATTTCATGCAAAATTAGACAGCGGTTGTACAGAAATACATGTACCTAGTAGGTATATCTTTCCTGCTTTGAAGGCTTCACAATTATCTCAACTTTAATTCGGGGATACAGTTTTACCTTTCTCGCATTCACATACCTAAATACATAACAGTAATCAGTATTTGCAAGCCATTCCTTGTACCTATAGTTTTTTCAAATGGGTACCTACAAGCAACTCAATCAATTGAACCCAATCCTCACGCTGGGTGTCATAAAATAAAAAAACGTGAGCACCTCTTGTGTGCCAAAACGGGTGTGAGCATTCGTTTGGGCGGTGTGCTTACTCAACAATAATTTAGATGTCAAATAGGCATGCCCTTTGTGTTCACTGAGTGACGTGCATCGTTTCATTCGGTTATTTATGACGAGTCTACGACAAAAGAGTATGCATGGAAGGAATTTCGCGGCCTCTTTGCGCGCAGCATGCCTGACATTGCATGGTGGCATTTCCGTTGCCAATTGTCCGACTTTCTTCTACCGTTTATCTCCTTAAAACCCTGCACTAGTGTTAGGAGAAGCAGTGTCACTCTAAGTGATCCATTGAAGGTTTTGAATGGAGTTTTTCTGGGCTCTACTAATAAATGATGTTGTAATTTTTTTAGGCAAAACAAAAGATTTGCGGTGAATGTGTTCGCATCTCACGGTGTGTTTGTTACTGAAAGGTACATAATTGGTCGCCTTTAACCGATGAATAATGCATTCTCTAATACTCCAGGGATTGAAAGAATTATCCACAAAATTAAATCAATCTTCATGCTCTTTAGCGATTATTTTGATGTCTTTACAGAATATAATAAAGTGGACCTCACTATTCAATTTCAATAATTGTACAATGTCAAAGCTTTATCTATCAAAACTGGTAAAAATAACAAAACAAGGAGAAGAAGTAAGTAAAAAAAATTGTTCCAATATCCACATAACTTAAGCCGTTCAATGGTGTTGATCTTACAACCGCATTGTCGCTGTAATCGTAAAAGGTGCGTTGATATCTTTTCTTTGTGAAACAAGCTGCTGTGAAGCAGTCGCACTAATAAAGATCAATTTGAATGATAGTACACTTTTCTACTTCGACAGAGCATGATTATATCAGTAAACACTACTGTAACAATTCGCAAATGTGTCAAAGGATTATATAGGAATTAAGACACATATCACTGTCGTCTATAGTGCGTCAACAAAGTCAGCAGCTCAGTGAAAGTTGAAAATACAAATAATTATTTTCAGCTGAATGCTTAGTCAATTGTGATGCCAAACTGGCTAAATATGTTCGCTATGGAATAAGATTTGGATCCTCAACTGGAACGAACCGAAGAACAAGGAAGAGAGTAAGGAATTGGAGCATCGATTTCGTTTTTCTTCGGTTGTAGCGGTTGGCGGCGTTGGCGTACCCATGGCGATGAAATAACAAGAAGCTTAAATGCCATGGCATCAGTGTTTGTACTTCAGCCGACATAACCTTAGTGGTGAATGGCTTAATAAAGAATAAAAAAAAAGACACATATCACATGCTCTGTAAATTTGTGATTTTGGTATAAAAGAGATACATTGTATTGGAAACGCTATTAGCATTCTAAAGCACTAAGATATTATTTAATTTTAGAGCTGAACAATTTTCCAAGTAGTAGACAAATAAGTCCTGAAAAATTATTTATTTCATATCATCTGTTCTACTTACCAAACGTAGAGTGAAGTACAGAGGAACATGCATGAAAAACTTAAGGGATGTGATGGCGAAGGTGATCAACAGGTCAGCCTATTCCATTATTGAAGTAGAGACATGAATGTAGGAATTTAGAATATGTTATTCGGGACAAAATTTTAAACTTGTCACAATGGTTTAATTTACTCATAATGTACTACTACTACCAACTTCCCCCATATTTCTCCACATCTTACGACAAGCAGAAAACGAAAAGAAAGGCAGCTGGATATCTCTATTCAGAGTTCTTTTGCAAATCCAACACCAGCTCCAATGAACCCGGCAGCTGTGGGACCAAAGGCATGTGCCGACTACAGGTGTGAAAGAGATCATGAATCACAGCCTCCTTTGTCAATGGGGCAACTGCTTGCAGATATGACATCGATTTAATAAGTGAATGTTAAGGTGTGTACTTCGGTTGTAAGGACGGAGGTATTGCCTGTAAGGAAAGAATTGTAGGCAATGTAGGTGATTTTGGTAAATATTTAATGTCTTCTTAGCATCTGTAATTATTAATGTACATACTTGTATATGACATCGAGTATGACCTTGAGAGCTGCGAGGGATGAAAAAAGATGTGTTAAAAGTTCTTAATTTACCTCAATAGGGATTACAGTCGTAATATATGTTACAGTTGTTTCTTATGTATGAAACAGAATTAATAGTATGATAATTAATACGTAATAAATTATTTATTTGTCAAAATTCATTCAGCATGAAAAAACGAAACAAAATAATTTATCTTATCTAACTTTGTTCCCATATTTAGATAAAAACTTTATGACTAGATACAAAGAAACAGAACATTATGTTGTTCCGTTTAGGAGCTATAAATTAGGCGGTGTCATCAAAAATATTAATATGGAAATTGGCCATAGAGGACACGTTCAAACCACCAACAAAGATAAATTCATAATTCGAACATAATCTTAAGGAGTCAATCCGCATAGTGTCGCTCGTAAAAGGCGAAAACAAAAAGCGGATCGCCACAAAAATATCATGTTACCAAACAATAAAACCCCTGTCCAAACATTTAGTGCAATAAAACCAAATCAAATATGTGTGTATAACTGCGCGCAATCGGAACATTTGTATTCCTAAATGATACGAGTTATAAAAGAATATTGTGGTTTGGTTTTTTTGGGTGAGCCTTAAAAAGGTAGCGGCGTGTTAGGTCGCCCCTCACGTAAGCACTTTAACTGTATGTCGATGCAATAAATTAGAACTGTATTAAACGATGATCTCCGCGTCATTAGCTCTACGTGTTGTGAGTTTTATGGCTTCATAGAGGAGACATTCTTGAATTAATCGCTACAACATGTTACGTCATTATTACTACGACTATTTATGTATACAAGATTGGTTTATATGTATTTTATATCTTTAAGAGTAGAAATATAGTCTCGTGCTAATTGGGGCCGTTAAAAGAATGTGAACTAGGTGCCGTTCTTTTTGGCATGTCTTAAGAGAGTAAATTAAATTATTGGGCAATGAGCTAGCGCCCCGTCACCAATATTCCATATGACATCTTAACCCCAATATTTATGTTAAAAAGTGACCTAGGAGTAATATTATAACTCCAAGGTTCTGTCCAACACGAAGGGGATTTAAGGACGTAAATATACAGGTATATACATAGATACTCTTACTCGGTGACACACTTAGTTCAAGCTACTAACTATTATTATTAGCGGGGTTGTTAGCTTATTAAATATTTTGGTGATAGGTATGGTAAGGTGATATATGCAGTTTCTTACTCCTACTAATCCTAGTCTAAGAGTAGTTAGTTAATATTTAATTGGAGCCCATACTAGAACAAGGTATTTGAGTGATATTTCAATTACATACAAAAAGTTGTGAAGTAAAATGCGTCTAGAGCTATATTTCCTTTTATGATTAGAAAGTCATAACTCAACATAATACCACTTAAATATTACGACAAATATTAAAATAGTTCAAATTATAGCACTATTCAGCTCTTATAAATGGGCACTCGTCACATTATCATATCAAAGAACATTCAGTAGTCAATATCGAAAATCGATTTGTAGTGACCATAAAAAAGATATCAAAATCAATTTACGATCGTAAGCAAACCGATTGGAAGCGAAGCGGAGAACCAACTGAGCTGGGCATTTCATTAACAGCTTCACTGTTTTACATTAATGTGTTAATAGAAGGTGTGATGCAGTGGTGGACACTCAAAAACCACTTTTTAACTGGTAGTTAATAATAATATTTGGACATTATTACACTAATTGAACTAGTCGCTTGGTAAGTACATTTAAGAAGTGTTAAGGATACTAGTCAACGTATATTTCAGAAATATATTATGTAGAATTATATAGAGAAAATATATATACAGCATATATAATCAATGACTAGACTGGACAGCAGTAGAAAAGCGTAGTTCTTAACTCTGCCTCCACCGGGAATCGAACGGGTAGTAGTTAGTAGATACTTAGGGCGATAGGTGGAATTAATGTAATATAGTTCATTTTGTATCGTTGATGTTATGAGTCGATTGCGGTGATTTAATCTCATAAGATTAGTAATATCTAGTGATTGGAGGTGGATTTTATTACCTTTCTGCTATTTACATAAAGCGCAACTTATATACTTATATCCTTCATATGCGTGACAAAGAATTTAAGTGAGAATTGAGTCACCTTATAAACTTCTTTATTCATTCTCATCGATTAGAGATTGCTAGTCAACTCGGCCATAAAACGTTTTTTATCCGTTCCAATATTGACACAAACTAAAATATCAAAAGTCCCATAACGAGGGATATAATCCCAGACGCCACTTGTCAAAATACCGACCCCATAAGAGCATTATAGCGCTTTATAAAAGCGTATTCATTGAGACAATAGTCAACTTGGACCCCACAATAAATTCTGACAAGCTACATTTATCATAGCTAGATAATAATCGGTGCAGTGGGAAAGCGCCGCGCACACTAGGGGACATTCTTACGGTGACATTTTGTTTAATTAGGTAGCTTATTGGTGTTTTATTAATTTATTCGTTTATAGATGGGTCGAAAAAGTGGTTTAAAAGCTACACAAAATATACTTTTTGTAATGGATAAATATACTTTTAAATAAATATGAGTTCTTGATATTTTTTCTGACTATTTGGTCTAACTAGTAATACACTTTAAGTACCTAATGTAACGTATGATAAATTTAAGTTAGTTTATCTAAGTTGGTAATTTTAAGTCCGAAATGCACTTTGTTTGCTTGTATCATAAGAAGCATCAATTCAAACTAATTTGTTTTTTAGGGGTTTTAATGTAAGGTGGTAAGAACTTAAATAATAATATCATTAACAAAACACTGAATTACAATTTTAATTTCCAATATTAGCATAAATCAAAATATAATTAAATCCGACAAAACACCACCTCGTGTGACCCGCACACCGCTTAACAAACAAAAATGTTGTGACCGCGAACCAATGAGCGGCGCCGAAATATCAAAAGCAGCCCTCACGAACAACAGACGCGTCACACCTTTACATTAACATACTTTATGCCCAATTACGGGGACTCCTGTTAAGAGAATGGAATGGAGAGGAAACGTTCATTAATTATCACGCTATCATATTATGATGGTTAGTTTGGCCACTAATTGTGGATGAATAAATTAGACGCCGCACGCGTTGATGTTTAGAGAATTTGATAAAGTACGAGTTCATACATAGATTTAGATTTACTACCCTTGATTTTGTTAGTTTTATTTCTTTATACCTATTCATTAGAGGATCATGCTTGATGGATAATGTTACTGTTGATTAGTATTCGAATCAGTGTCAAGTTTATATGCAATGTTTCTAACTTTTGTTAAGTAACTAAACATTAAAAAATAGGTAACCTAAAGATAGCAAGTTTGGTTACAAATATGGTCAAATTGACTTAACACGATGAGTCATTCATATGTCCAATTTTAATAACATAATATTCATTATATCACACACTGGGTCAATGATGGAAATTAATGGCTACTTTTATTACTTAATTATATCATCGTTATCGAATTTATGTATACACTCGACGTCGTATAACCTAGAAGTATATTATATAGTATAGTCATTGATATCTAGCCTTAGCATGTTTTGATACAAATTTTTCACGTCATACATCGTTCTGTCGAAATTATGACAGCGTTACTGTCTTATACAGCTAACATAGCCATTTGGGCCACACTAAAGCTCGTGACATGTTCAGTGACAAGAACAGGTTCGGACAATGTCCTCTCCAATGGCCCACTGCTACTGATTACGAACTATCCCACACTATTTGGATATGAACTTTGACACGACGGACGTATTAAGACAATAAAAATATCTTAAAACGTCCGACGACGTTACCGCAAGTGCGATGTGCCGGAGAGTGAATGACCGAGAGGGTTCACTAATTTAGTTCTGCCTTAGGATTGTAATTTTAGGGCATGTGATTCATTCTAATGTTCCTCTTGGTTATGGCAGCGTAATATTAGCACCACTGATTAATTCTGAAGATTGTTGATGGATATTATGTCTGTTAACGGAGATTTGGGGTTCATTCTCACATTTTTTTATCATATGTAATATATACAGGAACAAATTTTAATGCCTCCATCCATATATAACAACACTTGATTTATAATCTTGTTAAACAAGTCAATACGGAGCATGTGATTTCGCCGCCAGACATTGTTATGTGGATCAAGCCCATAAATTGGCGAGAACACCTTGTTTGACTATAATAAAATGCCGTGACGATGACACATGAAAGCGCCGCCAAACACTGCGATGGACAAAACAGACCACCTCTATCGCGCTTCTAATGAAGACCTACCTTGGAGACATTTGTGTGCCGACATCTGCTTAATTGCGCCACTACAGAGGCGCAATAAATTAATTATATGACAACAAAACGACGTGGAAACTTATTCACAAGCCAACAGCGCCCCGCTGACACCGGCCGGCGAGTAACACCGTATTGTTCCATCAATTCACACCTCTTGCTCCCTCAAAGGGTAGGATATTAAAGTGGGAGTGCGACAGGGATACCGGCAAAGCCTTTGGTGCGGCCTCTATCATTTTTCACGTCTTATTCAATAAGTCGCTCGCAGTCGTCGAGATACTAATCGCGCTTTGAAATATTTGGACGGGTGAGCTCTTTCTCATGGATATGAGATTACTTTGCGAGTGCGGAATGCCGGACCTCCATCACCGTGCGTAATAAACCCAACTATGAAGCCAATAATATGCTCAAATTATGTATCTTCAAATAAAGTATTTGCTCTCTGACATTTAAAATATATAAATCGACGATAATTATGAACAATTGGATGAAGTACATACTTAGATCACACATGTCCCTTTCCTATATTTTATATATATTTATACCACTTAAAATTTATGGATATTAAACAAGTAATGTATTCATATATTCTGGGTAAGAGAACATCGTGTTTATACGAATGCACAAAGCATTGAAAATAATAAGGCAAAAAGAACAATACTTATAAATTAATTATTATTAAATTTCTTTGAAACATTTGATTGTTGCCAAAATTTGATTAATAGTTCCACAAGTGTCTCTTTAATATTTATATAAATACATGTAGGTAATTAACTTATACTTACATTGCACGTGAATTTACGGTCACAATTAAAATGTTGGAAAATTTCAATTGAACAAAACAATGCAAATACTTTCTGACTGCTCTACTTAATAAAATATACAACTCAAAGTATAAATGATTATAGAATCAAGAGCAATAACGGTAAACTACCTGGATTGATATACAAAGGAGAAAAAGTGTGAAAAGGATTCGATAATCAGCTAGATTCAACAATGAGATGAAATTGAAATTTATTTGCATCATTGAGCCTTAAGAGAGAGATCATAACCGTGAAATGGTGTCATAAGGTAATTTTATACGATCATGAATTGTTAATAAATATACAGCAGTTTCCTGCTTATGTAGTTTAAAAAAATTTTATTTGTCCGATCTTAGGTTTCAAACACTAATGCCCTATATTGGTTGTATATATCTAGGTCTGGAAAATGCAACTACAGGCTTTCTTTCTAGTTTGTCGTAATAGTCGACTAATATGTAAAACATAATCTCAACTTTGCGCATAAAAAAATGTTACAACTTTAAAATATATAAAAGGATAATGAATACCTGCGTTTCAGACGGTAGCAGATATAAAAAACAGTAAGAAGGAACTTAATTTAGCTTAAATCCATTGTATGACCCGATATTACTATTTTAGATAACAGGCATTATATACGCTTGATTTAATTTCAGAAAATTGTCCTAGATATGCAAAGATACACTTATACTCGTATTTGTATGAAAACCCTTTTGCTTTACCCGTTGTACCCTTTTAGTAGGTAAATCCTTCGTAATAGCAAGCTTAATTTTTATTAAAACTACTTGCACTGTATTTGGTACAATTGCGGTATCTTTGAGGGATAAAGATTCCTCATAATAGCAACACGACGTATCCATTCAGTTAGTTGCAGGAAATTCTCAAACAGTTATTCAAAACGGTCAAGTACGAAAATATTTGTCTTTGTGTATTTTTGTGAATAGATACTGCAATGAATGTTATCAGTAATTTTTTTGCGTATCCTAGGGCAGTACATACATACAGCTACCTGTAAGTAAAGTTCTGTAATATTTTTATCAACAAAGGGTGGGCTTTGCAAATGGTAGGTTATAAATCTAGAGTAAGTTTTTCTATGTGTGCACGCATTTACTGGAATTAGAAGGAAACAATATTCATTCCTTTCTTTTCATGGACCAGTTATTACTGTCTTCACAAATGTAAAAAGTTTAAAAGAAAAGGCATTCAATGAGCTCTAATTGCCGTTGACACAAATGACACAAGTTATCTTTGAAATCTCTAAACATTCTTTATTTTAGAGCTAATAATCTATCTATTAATCTTTCAGGACCATCAATAAAGTTAACTTACTTACTTACCCATATAATTAGCATCTGTTCAGACAATCAAACAAATATACTAGCCTAGATACCGACAATTATCCTTAATACAAATCCCTAAATTGATCGTAAAGATAACATCCAATTCGTTACTAAATAGAGATAAATATTTGAATAAGCAATCAAAAAAATGGTTCACGAGAGCGATAGAAACTAGGGGTAACTCTGAACAAACTGTTGCATTGTAAACCATAATCTTCTGGGCTTAGCTTATCTCCAAATCTCTAACGCCACTTATTTCGGAACCTTTGACGCGAAAACTTTTGTCCAACGAAGGTGTTACTAACGGAAATTGTGCTACCTTTTCATCATTTGTAAATAGAGGATTACATGAAACTCGTTCATGGCTCTCAATAGAGCCTCCGAGATAAGGGTTATAAATAATAATGACACCTTGTTTTCGGACCCACTATTTCATTCAATGATCATTCCTACCTACAATGGTTCGTCTGAAGTATTTTTTTAATGCATTCCTGAAGAGAGTGAGGTTTTAAATCTGAAACCTTTTTCAGGAGATTATGACGCAAATTGTACTTGCAGTTAGTACGATCATTAGGTTAGACGACCCTCTAGTTACTCCTAAAAGATAATCAATTGTAATGTAGACGACGTCTTTGTTTCATGTCATAAAATTTATCATCATAATTTTAAAATTTTTTGTTTATAGACTTATCCGTAAACGTGAAGCTCTGACTACCCCGTATGGGATAGTAGTCGGAAAGTGTAAACTTTCATAGTTTACGACTTTCGCAACGTATTTTATATATATACCTACTCGTATAAAATTAACTATTTCGCATGTTATGAATATAACTTTATGGTTTTTTTGTGACTGGTGATCGAACTTGGACTTTTAACTTCCAAATCCTTTGTTATACCAGATTTTAATAACTCTATTACGGACATTAAAAAATGAAAAATACGTATTACGTCCGTTAAGAAATAAAAAAAAAGTTTTCGTGAACGCCATCTAGTTTCGAATAGCAATACTAAGAATCATAATCAATAATTTTATTGCAGTTTTCCTTCTTTATAAGATACAAATAAAATTTTAGATTTTAGAAATATTCAAATTTAGTTTGCAATTATTTAGGACTAGTTTAATGATAATTTTAACATAATAATGAAGTTATGTTTCTAAGGACATTTCAGAGATGGCGTTAGCGACGCATTTCTTGAAACGACTTCAATTAATTTATATATCCTTCATATCAAGTGTAATTATTATTTTATTAGTAACCTAACGGTGGTTTACTTCATTAGAAAGTATTGTTTCTTACAGTCTGAGAGAAGCAAAGTAGTAGGGAACGATACAAAGAATGATTTATTCACTACCCATAAAGTTAGCAATTTTGAAAATAACTTCGAAGTCACCTGATTTTTATTTAACTTACAGGAATCATGATGGAAACATTACTAAGTTAAAAAGCGGAAAAGGTGAATAAAAAAATTACTCCTGTTAGAACATTATGTTGTTTCTTTTAAATATTATGCTTTATTTCTCTGGCCTCAATCTCTTTCATTTTTCAGTCCTACTACGTACGTATAAAAATATACTCGTATATTCTTTTGTGGTGTCCACCATCTAAGTTCAATTTGTTTCTGTAAAAGTGAATCTTTCGTCACGTTTGTCCTAATGTTAATAGTCTTAGTTGTCATACTTTATTAAATAATAATCCTGAACATCTTACGACAAACAAACAACTAGCTACATCATTCCAATCCCAAATCAATTCAGGCTCCAGTGTTAATATACAAGAATTATGTTCGTCCAAAAAGAGTAGCCCATTCGTGGTATGTTTATCTTAAATCGACACCGTGTTCTCGTTCACAAGGAGGTTAACACCGATTCATTAAAACATGGTCTCAGGGATCCCCAAAAGACAGTAAAAAGCAAAAAAGGAACCCAAACGGTTAACAAAACGACTTTGAGAATACTGTGAGCGGCGCCTATCAAGTGAACAAAAGTCTGGGGGTCAGACTCCAGTTACACTGACCGACACGATTATTGAACATATGAGAGATTTATTTAATAAACTGTGAGCTTATTATGAAAACTAGTTATAACTTAAAATAACTAGAGACAACGTTATAATTAATGTATTCTTCGTTTTGAAATATACAATATCAAAATCAAGACAAACATAAGAAGATAAGAAAATGTGATATGCATATATCTTTTATGTTTCCGATGATAAATTGAAGTAATTAAGTGATAAAACTTTGAAATGATTAAGATAAGTAGAAAACAAGGTTCTTCCGTAAACATTCGTTTGATAAATGCATGTTACATGCGTAATTTTTAAAGTACATGTAAAATCACAACCATACAAATACAAAACTCTTTCTAGTAACATACAATTTCTTTACATCTGGCATCTAATACAAAAAAGAACCATAATTTCTTTATCAAGCATGTTATATCAACAAAAAGATGAAAAACTCTTAGGTTTCAGTTTGCTGTATTTTTAGTAATTTATTTAGCTAAAAATCGTGTAGTGTGAATCCCCTCGTGAGATCACCTTAGCCGATATTCGCCGGCGCGTATACTTTTATTGTGAGGCGCTTGCTCCTAATTTATACGCGTTGACTACGACACGAACCATTATTGCTTTTCGACGTGCATGCTTGACAGGGTGTCCTGGAAAACAGCCTCATGTTACAGGTAGCGATAAGTAGTATAGGAAAAAATAACAATTTCTGTGATGTGTGCTGTATGATAGAAACGCCTTACTTAAGTTATATCAACTTATATGTTATATGTAGTACAATATGAAGAATTTCGTATGAATTAGGAATGAGTTTGAATCAGGAAATTTAATATAATAATAATTAAAATGATTGTTTTTTTAATATAGGCGTGAATTATTATATTGTTTGCTTGTCTAATGTGATCTTAAATATGATCATAATAATTTTCTCATAAAATTTTTTTCTAAGAATTTCGTACTGACTATTTGTTTGGAATAAATAAAGGCCTTATACTTTTTGTGACTCCCTCTATTCTTTCCTTATGATACCAAATCTAAACACGAGCATCCATGTCTTCGTTTGCATTCCCAAATAACTTGGTCATTTATTATCTTATATGTTTAACCATTTTATTTAGTTTCCCCATATTTACCTACCTACCATATTGCTTAAGTTGAATTTCCAATTTATTACGTATTTTCTCTAATTATTATTTTTAATAAGTAACGGATTTTCTTACATACATTCATACTATATACATTTTTATTAAAGTATTATTAAGCTATTTTGGGAAAACAAAACCTCAAAAGCAAACTACACATCAAGATTTTAAAGACAGTTATATGAAATACATGTTGCTGGGTTCATTTCCAATAAATTGTAACCCACTATACCCATAGTCGAGTGCTACGATATTTCAGAATGAACAACAACCAATACCTTCCTATTTGCACCGTATACCAGCAAAAGACATTAATTGAGATACTAGTAATAATTCGTAGGTTATTTGATCATTCTGCCATGTTCTGTGGCTGTCTGCCCCTTCTATGGACATGCTGAGGTGTTACATATACGTGTGTGTATGGCAACGCCTGTTTGTTAATTATATCTGGGTGTAACATATACATACATAATACGTAGTTTAGTATATGTACGAGTCTGTCTGCACGTCATCTAATATTTGAAGTCGGCCGTTAGCGGCTGGGCCGGGCCCGCAGGCGCCGATCAAAGGCTCCTGATAGCCATCAGACGTTATTACTCATAACTTATTAATGGTTATGTTAAAAGAATAAATCAGATCTTTTCATTCACATTGTTATTTGCTTGAGCAACGGATATTGCTAATCATTCTTTTAGTTGAATTTGAATTTGGAATTCTTGGCTCGTTGGTCATTTGTTTAGTGGAATATTATGAGGAAAATATGCATTTTAAATGAATAGAATATTTTGTTAATTACTTGTCTCACACATTTTAGTGCAAAATAAACGGATATAATTTTACTCATTAAAGCATGCGCACTAAAGCTTTCTACGCTCATCACATACCTAAATAACGAATATTTTCAGGGCCTAATAGGATTTCTATACTTATTTAACATACAAAGACAAACGTGTTCACGACCATTAACCCTTGCGGGATAGTCAGACGTTCAGGTGTCCATTTCCGCAATTGCGAAGGTAGTAATTCTATGGCCACCTTGAACCCTGTACCCACTGATACAGAGTCAAGCCCCAAACACCTGAGCTACGTCGAATTACTACGTCTATACTTATTTACTAAAACCAATACAAACACAGGGTAACAGCGACACCTATGACCTGAAATCCATAAGCTACACTTTACCAACGTGACACATGGTCGATAAATATTGTATTGTTGGATTTAATAACACATTTTGAAAGTCTCCACAACCATCAGTGTTGAATATTGCAAATCAAAGGTGCATAAACGAAGAGTATTATTTACATTTAATGTCGCTATTTCAAGTAGTTTTTATCACAACTCATCATTGGTCTAAGGCTGCGTCATATTGGTGAAAGGATTCACTTTATGTTAATCTAGGATTAAGATATTATGGACTATCAAGAACTTATAAAAATGCGATTTTTAATGACTTTATTAACTTGGTATAGGTAGGTGTTTCATCCTCATTGAGTAAAATATAAGTTTGTTAACTGTGGGCGCTACATGATACACATATAATAATTTATATTAATTTCCTTTTAAAATTTTGGTCGCTAAGAACTTGGAGATATAAATATAGAAACGTTTTTGCATTTGCTTTATAGATAACCATATAATAATAAGAAAAATTCATTTACGAAATGCATCGAATACTACGATGAGGGAAAAGTTCGTGAGGAAACCTACCGGTTTACCGAACAGGTGATGATAGTCAGTGCTTGTAAATGGCGACATGACTTACTATCTGTCACATTGAGTACTGACTATCTGGTCAACACGTGTGTTCTAGGTGGCCATAGAATTCCTACCCTAACTCTCATGTTGGGAAAATCATATAAATAACCCTTGTATTTTTAACATACAACCTATACAAAATTACTATCGTTCCAAATTATGCCAACCTTAAGAACGATCAATGGACTGATGTCAAAGACATGTAGTTCAGTAATTTATATAAACATCATTAGTATAAACGCACCTTTACTGAACCCAAGGCTTGTAACTGCATTTTAAGTGTCTCAACACATCAATGGCACAATTATTATGCGATTTACATTCGCACGCAATAACTGAGATGGGATATCAATTTTGATGCGATGCAACCAAATTGATATGTAGGTGCATGAAATTGATACTTTTTGCATGAACCGCACCTAACCTTATTCTATCCATATATTATCTAAAGATTGTTGTAGTCTCTATAAACTTATACAATTGAATCTTATAGTGTCTAAGTATAATAAACCTAATAAGATTATTAAATTTAGCATTTATCCCTTTTTACAGAAGCTATCAATTAACTCAATTACTTAGAGCTATTGATGATTAGTAAAAAGACTATTTTATCCATAATCCTTACAATATTTCAGATGGATAGAAAACCTAGTATAATATACTGTATTATGGAAGTCACGTAATTACTTGCCAACATATGAATCAATTTGCAAAAACTATCAGCACATATGTAGTATACCCATACTAATTTATAAATGTTTACACCATAGTCAATTCAAAATACGCTGTATATGGAACGATATTCCAAACAAAGGCTCTACAAATAAATATCCTAAATGTCAGATGAAGTTATTAATAGACTATCCTACGTATGACCTGCTTATCAGGAGACATTGAGATTATTATAACAAATAAAGATTGCTATTAGTCACACCTACTTGTTTTAGCAAATTAGTTTGATCACATCTAAATGAAGATGTTTTGAAAATATATTCTATTATATTAAATGCATTTATTATGAAAGGATGTATATTATGCAATAGATTGGTGTGTATATAATAGGAAGGCTAAAATTGTCATATTATTTTAAGTTTTGTGTGTCAACGGTTGTAATAAGTAAATGTTTTATAACGTGAAAAGCTGTGAGTACATAAAGCGGTTTTTTAATACTTATCTATGAGGTTTAATATATAAGAAAATGTAATATTCGTAAAATATGTTACTTAGGAATCGGAAACTTAAGGTTCCTAATTCATTATTATTTGTTTATTATAATAGAATTAATTATTTTGCACGTTTTTTCAAACAAGTGATACTTCAGAAACTTATAAGGTTCAACTCTTAAAGAAGACAAAAGTGCCCATCTGTAAACAAACATTTAGGACTCACTCCTCGCCAATATTTTTCTCTCGAGTTGTCCTTTTATAATGCACTCTAATTAAGTGTTTGTGTCGACACAAAGTAAGCATTAGCATCTCATTGCATTCACTTTTTCAACAATGACATTGATGTGACTAATTTGACAGTATGGATGACAAACGTCTGTGCACGCAGTTTAAAAACAATAGTATTGCAAAATGCAACGATTATTTATCTGTGTCGCTGGTTCGTCGACTTCTTAGCGAGAGATGAGGAATAAAGTGATTTGTCTTTCTTTTACTTGTGTTATGAGATGTCTTATTAAGGTGCAGTTCTCATTAGTTGCGTTTAACACTTAACACGTAATGATAATATTGTCCTCAGCTATTGTGAATCTAATCTAGGTAACCACTAATTAACATAAATTTGTTGAGAGGTTAGAGAGACAAAGCGTTTTGTTATACATTTTTATGTAATGAGCCGTGACTCTACATTCATTGCCGGATATAAATAGAGCAAGCAACAGTAGAACTTACTACATGATGACTGATGTTATTTCATTTCTTATTAAAGCTTTATATATAACAAAGAGATTTGACCAAAAATGTTCAAAAGCTCCATAAAGCTATTGAACCCGCTCAAAGCTCACGGGCGCTTTAATCTTACGAAACTCAACAAATCACCAGCAAAAGGAGCAGCGCGACTCGTGATCTCTGCCCATTATTTTGCATATTGTTGACGTTTACTACCAAACGGCGATATTTATACTCGTCCAAAGTTATTTGAGAAGAACCTTTTTGTGTTGTCACACATAAAATTTTTGGCAGAAACAAAACGAGCGCGCTTTTTATTTATGGTGGGTCTGATGTGTGTCAATGCGGAATTTATCTGCTGGGGCCTCGCGCACTAAGGGCTCAGCTTATTGTAAGAGGTTATTGGATTAGCGAATGCTTAGCGGTATGAGAGAGATGTTAAGTTCGAGGTCGAATTTACACAGCATCGAAATTTACATAACCTAACGAGAAGCTGTTATGGTATTTCAATGATCGATTCTCAATCTAGACGTGTTTTCTTTTGTTTTCTAAGGTAGAATAAAATAGTTAAATGCACTATAAAGAACAATCTTCTATATTGAAAAGAAAGCTTACACTTTGTATAAAAATACACAAGTATGACAGCAAAACTCTGTTATAGCATTATTACAAATTTAAATAACGAACATGTAAACGTATTTAGATGTCATTAAACCTTCGAATTATCAATTTAGTTTCGAATCATCCATCTTCCCTTACGAACTGCATTTTATCTCGATCACCTCAAAAACCGATATCAAAAATCCAAAGGCTCATACATCATAACACACTTTCCTCCATAAATAACCTCTTAACTCGATATCGATCGGCAACTTGGGGCTTTATTGCCAATATAAAATACATTAAATTAATTACGCGTTCATCGCTCGCAAATCAATACGGTGGTGGCTTATATGATATGGCGTTTAAAATAAAAGGCACCGAATATGGCGCGATGATGTCACACTGCCCGAATGAAAGCAATTAGTGGCTTTGTGAAAGTAGTCCGGCGAGGTATTATTGAATTAGCTTTATTAATGCAAAACCGATATGTAGGAATGCTTAAACTATGCTTAGTTTGGTCTCTTATGTATTTATATTTTGGTAAACCACTAACACTACTTACTTATAGACTAGATCACAATTAATAATGAATTGCGAATTGTATAGTTCATATCGCGACCGATAAATGATTACACAAAAAGAATAATACAGTAGTACACAATAATATAGTTTTGGGACTTCAATTGAATGTTACTGCGTTTGTTTGGCTATTATTCACGGTGATACCAAAACTCCTTTCATTTTTGTTACTTAAATTAATTCATTATTGGTTTATACAGCTCCAGAGTCCACCAATTTCTTAATGCTGACATGGGACTAGAAAACATATGCAACAATGCATTTTTTGGCGACCCATCATAACAGACAACTGTGTATGTAGACTAAGTTATACATGGAACAAGTATGGTGAACTTTAGCAAACGCATTATAAGCTTACCTTGCATACTTGCAATCCCAATCCAATGAGATGACATCATAGATATCTGTGGAACTTTCAACGTAATATTCCGTCATGAAGGAATGACAACCCACGCAGCATATCGTGGTTTTAAAACGGACATATTACTATCAAGACAAGTATTGAGTAACTATAATTGTCGAATGTGTGTGTAACTGTGCATGGATATCAATAAAGCGAAAGTGGTTTTCCAGGATCAGAAAATATGTGTATCCCTGATCTCTACCTAGTCCAGATGTATATGTATGTACGAGTATCGAGTCCTTTATGTGATTTACCAAATATGCTTTAGTGTATCATCTTCATATACTTAGGAATCGTTCATTGGTTAAGAAATCAGCAACTGATGCATACATATACAATTAAAACCAATTAAAAAAATTATTGATGTATGGCCAATCATCAAGGATACATATACATACATATTCACGCCTCTATGTCCCTACCTGGATAGGCAGACACTATCGATCGCCCTTTGGAACGATCCTGCGGAATATCTCTTGCTGGAATGACACACATTAATCATCACCAAGGGACTTTTTCATTACCTACGTCATCTTGAGCATAAAAGCTGCTGATTACCTGCTAATAAAGTCCCTTTTCCATTAAGGAACTTTCGTCTTTCATAATATTATGATTCAACTTTACCTTACTAATAATAAAAAAATGCGTGACCGTATCACGAACGAGTACCGTTGCAAAATAATCTCTTGGTGATTATCGAAACATCTCTCAGGGCATGCGATGTTCATGGCGTGAATCATTAAGGGCGAAAATGAGGTACCGATAATCGGGGCACATAATTTCGGACCTCCGAGGTTAAGAAAGTACTCTTACTTTTTATTAGGTCCGTTTTTCTCACGGCTGAACGCTGCACGGCCAATGACTCAGGCGAGGTTTAATAAAAAAACTCAGGACTCGATATTTTGGTGTCGTCACTGCAGCTTTTGAGTATGATCGGTAAACGTGTTATGACCGGGTTTCGTTACGGGGTGGTCAGAGGTTTGAAAGACCTGGGATCTGAATTTAGCGACTATATATACATACACATCACGCATGATTCTTTGTAGAGAGATAGGCAGGATGTAGAGAGATAGGAGAGATATCACGGATCCCTGATCTCTGATCTGTCCTGATGCCAAAGAAACACGTTCACATTGACATTCATACACACTCGGCGATTATAGGTGCTTCTAAAGCAGACATATACACTTATAGATAGACTATATAGATAATATTATTAGTAACCTCATAGAATTAATTACACCAATAAACAGCGACAATGAAAGCAATCGTTCAGTAAAGCGCTTTATTTGTTGGTGTGAATATTACACCTGGTTTAGGGCGTAGTATCAAATAGCTTATATTACAACCCTTAGTTATTCTTAAATAATAATTGATCACGTGCCTATCTGAAGATGTAGATGAAACGTCGAAATTAATCATAAATTAGAATAAGAATGCTCAACCACATATTACGCTAAACTAGGGGGAGATGGAGTTGTATGAGTGTCAAAGAAGCGAAAGTGGTTTATCAGGATCGGGACAGATGGAAATCCGTGATCGCTGCCTATCCCTCTAAAGGGAAACGGGAGAGATGTGTATGTATTTATAAATGTAAACTAGGTAAAAAACAGCTATTTTATACATAATTTGTATCCCAAAGAGCAAGGTATGTAAAATAAAGTTAACTTAAGCCCTTTCATATAGACTTCTTATTTCCTTTGTCCCATGACAATGAGCATACACGCGTTAAGCCGCATGATTTCATCTCTTTCACGTTGGAGTAATGTAAGCCCCATTCGTTTCATTTTGCCCTTATTTCACATGTGGCATAATAATAATATTGCCAGCTGTTAACAAAGACTAGCTCTTGTAGAACGAGTCATCTCGAGATGGGTGCTTCTGGAATGATGCTGGGTGAAATTACTTTTTATTTTATTAAGGAAGATACCTAGAAAATAAATAATCTGTCTGATGGTGCTGTAATTTTTTTTAAAGTGTTGTTGATATGTAAGTTAGGTTAGAATTACGGAAATAAAATTAAAGGGAAAGCTTCAATTATAATTGAAATGATTAAGGAAATGCACCCAATTAACATTTGCATTTTCATAGGTTGATAAAGTATATATGTAGGTATAGTGAGTAGACATAGATAGGTATAAAAGCTAAAAAATAAAGTTATACATATTTATTATAAAGATACGTTTTAACAATAGAATCTTTACAATAAATTAACAAAATATTTACAAACTTAAAACTAATTAAAATAATTTAACTATAAATAAAGGAAATAAAATAATATGAAAATTTTCGAATTTATGAAATATTTCCTAAGACGTGAATTTTCAGGAGTTAAAATATCTTTTTTGAGACAATTGCCCAATACTGTTAATACCTACTGTACTGTTATAAATAATAACCAACATGCTCGCATATTACCAATGTACTATTTATTTGCAAACTGTTGAAACAAATAGACAAAGTCTCCTTTAGGAACAGACCTCGAAACAACTTGTATGAAGTTGTAAATATTTGCGTACATAATCGAAATGTCAGAATGGGCAAAGAAAGTGCCAGGCCAATTTAAATACTGCTACTCAATAAACAATTTGAACGCCTTAATACGTACAATTTATATGCTTGTTACATCGAGCGTCTCAAAACGGTATTAATAAAATCCTTATGGTAAAAAACCATTCCACACATGGTTATAAAAAATACGTATATTGTCGTTGTTTTATTCCTTTCGAGTGCTACAGTACTTTGATGTCATCTATTGGAAAGAAAAATCAGTAAAAGTTGATATATTCACGTCTCTACGTCCCCACGAGATAGGCAGAAAATATCGATCGCTATCTGGAACTACCCTAACAAATCTCTCTTGCTTCACTCACATTAAGTTGATAATACTACAGCGAATGTGCCAAAATATCTACGCTGTTACGTTTAACAATACATATATATATATAACATCCCTTAAGTTTTAGCCTCACATAACAGCCCCAAGGCAATGTTATCACTAATACGAAATGTTGGCGGCAGGTTGCTAGTACATTGACTAATAATCTAAATTTTCCTTAGTCACATCTTTCACTAAGTTTCTTTTTCTTTAACTAATTAAATAATATTACATACATGCATACACATCACGAAGGATTCGCTGTAGAGGGGTAGGCAGGGATCACAGATCCCCATCTATCCCGCTCCTGACAAACCACTTTCGATTGATTGACACTCATACAGCTCCTCCTATAATATACATATATCTATATATGTATAAACGCATCTAGTTACCATTGAATTTTCCAATCCATAGTAGCAAAGCCATTATAGTAGTGTCATATAATCGTAGAAGAAGATAATTGCGGCCGTTCAGTTGGCACCGGAGACAATGAGAGGCCCTTAAATCACCTCCGCGCTACCTACATCGCGGCTCACAATCTATTGTCCAGACGACAGATCGCAGCCGTTGATTTCGCAATTTCACTAACTTATGTTGGTAAGCATGATACGTCCGCCTAAGTTATGGCTTTAAGCGCACCCAACTGGTTTTCATTCAGATTCCCCCATTCATAAACGTGACCGAGAAGGGGGCTTATCTTGCTCGAAAGCCTTTGGACGGTTCGTATTGTTCTTAAGTTTTGTGGCAGTAATGTTATAGGATAGTCTGGAATACAGTAAGTCTAAGTAGAGACGATGATATTTAAAAGTCATAAGATGATCCACAGCTTTTTCCATAAGATTATTAGTGGACAAGAAATCGACACCTTTAAAGTACAATTACAAGCATTTACAGTTCAGGTTCTATTAGTGAAGTTAAGCAACGCTAGATTAAACCAGTATCTTGATATATGAACAAACTGCTGTTTATTATGAGACAGGGAGAATAGTATAAAAATATTCAGCCAACATACCTTATTTGAGTTTCCTATGACACATAAAATATAGATACAAGCTGCGATACTTATATTAAATACAAATTGAAACAAAATTACGATACATTTACACTCTTCAACAATTGAAGTTCAACACTCAATGAAAAAGTTGAGTATTCGTACATAGGCTTACCTCATTCATATTAATAAAGAACCCTTTTATACATCATAGTCCTAGGATAGGCCCCTGCATATCAGAGGCAGGTCTCCGTAGACTCAGAGAAACCTCTCGTTTCCGCCATGATTTAAATGCAAATACTCACTTTCGTAATTCATTCATGCACCACTTGAGACTGTGATAGCCAGGCTCAAATATTCGTGGACAATGCTTTTATATAGTATGATATAAAATGGTTGTAGTAAGAGGTGACTATGGGTCGTAAGGAACAGTAGTAGTAACTGGTTTTAATGGACAATTATCAAAAACCTCGTATATACTTTACTCATGTTTTTCCATGTAGTATGAGATAGATGGAACATCTTTGACACAACATATCTTCAGTCACTTAAAACAAAATAAAGTGCTTGTGATTGTCCTGTCCGTTAATGTTTTAAGTTATGAACAAAAATTGTGTAAATCCTGATTGTGCAGATAAACCCATAATTTGATATTATATCAATGAATACAATATTATAGTATTTTACATGGCGTAGATGTAACAGGTAGCTAGCACATCATCCAATAGCATCCATTAACTCCTAGTCTAGTCTAGTCAGTTGCCTCCTATCACACACAGAAAAAGAAATGCAACTAACGTTCTTTTTACGTCCAAAACTATTACTGGAGTAGACTGTTATGAAATTTAATCTACTCTAATAATATTTGTCTATAAGGCACATTGTTAACCCAGATCACTGTGACAGATAAAATTAACTGCCTTTCCACCTTCGTGTAGTCTCGGCACGTGAGATGATGTGCTTCTGATACTGAGGGACTCAAGAGATGCATTTGTAGTTACTTGCAGTATTTCTCTTGTATGTGAATATGACGACAGCATAATATATTTATATTACAGCATCGAAAAATGCGTATTTCACTTTCTACTACAATACGTTTTTTTTTATGTAAAGGCTAATAGGCAAATTAATACTCGTAAATTGTAACTCCATTACGATGACATATGTTCAGGTAATTTTTCGTTATAAGAATTTACTAGAATTTACTATGAATCTCTAAGCTAATCTTCGTCATTATAACTCCAATGATAATATTTAAACTTAAAAGTAACCAAGGACAAAAAAGAGTCTGTAAGTTGTCAAGTCCTTATTAAAAGAGAGTCTGGTCAAAACTGCTCATCTATTTATTCCGTTTAGTGTGAAATCATCTATCTGCATAACAAAACATAACTTACGCTTCACGGCTTGTGACGACACTCTTTTTTACTGTGGCGGGGTAGTCAGAGGCTTGAGTACCCATCTCAGAAATTTCATGCAAGTATTAAGGCATATTAAGTATGAGCCAGTCAAAGCCCGGGTAGATAGACAGCACCCAACGAGATAGGTTCTAACCGTATAGCTGTTTACAAGTACTGCTATCATTCCTGAGGGAGAGGCAAGTTTTCTCACGATGGTTTCCCGAACCGTGAGCGACTGGAAATCATGAACATAAATGAAACCTATTTTAAATTTTTTTTCATCGTTACATGCCAGAGCCGGGATTCGAACTTAAAACCTCTAATAAGTCGGAGGTCTTACGCAATTTGGCTACAATAGCCTTGATAACATGTTTATTTATTCCCTTATTTATTAAATAATATAAAGATGCTTTTTGCAACACTGCCCATTACCTACATCCTTTCTTGACCGGATCTCTCTCTTGTAACTCTATTCTTAGCACTCGTTCAATGTCACATAACAAAACTAACCTTTCGTATTGAATGCAATACAACTAGCCAACGATATATTACATTGATAATACGGTGAGGGAAAACATCGTGAGGAAACCTACCTGCTTCCTCAACAAGTAATAGTTAGTGCTTGTAAATGGCGACATGGCTTACCACCTTGCTTGTCACGTTGAGTACTGGTCAATACGTGGGTTCGAGGTGGCCATAGAATTACTACCTTCGCAAATGCGGAGATGGACACCTGAACCTCGGGCTACTCCGCAAAGGTTGATGGTCGTGAACGCGATTCTTTGTTTGTTTTTTTTCTATATTACATTGACGGCTTGCCCTATTCCCTATGGGTAGCCAAGGCTCGTATCGTAAGGCCTTCGTCTCGATCCAGACCAACCACTTTCGCTTCATTGATATCCATACAAGTATACACACTCAGCGGATAAAGTATGTACGTAGTTCTTTAAGTATTACTTAATTTTTCGTGATAATATATATATATATATATATATATATATATATATATATATATATATATATATATATATATATATATATATATATATATACAGGGTTATTTGAAAAACATCAACAACCTCGCACGACTAGATAGCTAAAATCATAAACAACAACATTTGTTCTACGAGTTTTATCATAACTCAATACATTAATTAATAATGATTTTTCAAGCTATTATTGTACTGTCGTGACATTTGTAGGTCTATGTTCGATTCACGTAGGTAAGAAAAGGCGACGCGCACGACGCGATGCGATGCCCATAGAGTTAAGAACATTCAAACGTAAAATTAAATTGATATTTATTTTTGTATGAAAGTAAAATGTGTCAAATTATCAAAAGTCGTAGAACAAATGTTGTTGTTCACGATGATAGCTACCTGGTCTTGCGAGGTTGTTGATGTTTTACAAATAACCCTGTATATATATATATATATATATATATATATATATATATATATATATATGTATATATATATAAATCAGCGCTGCATTTTATAAGAGGTACTAATAAACCATTGCATCTAAGTATTAATTAATTACAATCACAGATGTGTATGTCAGAGGACCAATTAAAGCAAAACGTTCTTTATTTCCCTAGCATTCGATATGCTACTATGGAGGTACTACGTTTACCTTTGCAAGCAATGAGCAAGTACTCGATATAACCTAGTTCCATCATAACATACACAATTGTCACCAATATTCTATATTTATGCTATCATAACACTATTAGTTTAGATAAAGGTGAGATTCTGTCCACCAAAAAAAGCTTAGTGGACGTAAATTATGCACTAAAATAAAAAAACATTTAAGAGAATTGAGAGATTTTGTTCTATAATCAGGTGACATAATATTTGATAGTTAAATGCACGTTTACATGAGCAGGTACAAGAAATGAATTGAATAAATACAGAACGGCGTCACACAGGCGTCGGATATTACGTGTTAAGCCACGCTTTATCAAATTCTGGTGTCATAATTGAAATGAATCAATTGGGACCTCAGTGGGATATTAATTAAGGCATCATCATCCTTTAAAACTGAGGAGTTAATTAAAATTTAGAAAGTTAAGCTTTATACTATTCGATAATGCATTAACGATTCATTATACAAATATTATCGAACTTTGATTTTACAGTTAGATTGTTATGACTCGAAGTATTATTTATGAACTTGAAACAGTGAATTAATACTACTGCATTCAACTATTAAAAAATTTACATCAATATTAGAAGGAACGCATGACATATAACACCCAAATTCTTTTTTTTACGTACAATCACGCCTCAAGGTCCTTAAGGTAAAGGCACATATTATCAACTATCCTGACAAATCTCCTTTGCTTTACTTACACCCATTAACCTTCTCATACATGCTCTTATATTCTTCACGCTGCGTGCACCCATTTTTTTTATGTAAGTTAGTTATTTTAATATTCGTATTATATCGATATATAAATACGTAATAACAGTATCTAAGTATACGAATGTATGTAAAAATCTCGTATGCAATATCCCTCATTCGCTATAACTTGCACAAGTATCCGCGATTCAATATCTTATAACGCAGACTTAATCATTGCCCTCATTTATTTAGCTTAGTCCACATTGGACGAAATATAGGAACGGAAATACGTCATACCCACATACATATCCTATTTGCGAATGTACTCATTATCATTAGCTCCTAAGGTGTAACACGTGGGAGGTTTCCTTCGCCCACTTTCGTCTTGAGTCTGTCTGCTTCACTGAAAATAACTGTCTTTATCCCCGTTGACGCACTAGCCAAGAGTTTGATGTTGTTCTTGATAACAACTAAGCTGGGAGTGGAGTGTAATGTGATCAGCTGTTGGACAGGATGTAAGGAACAGTTTAAGGTAGCTTATTACATTTAAGTGAGCGATTAAGTTGAAACCCCTCAGTTAAGTGAAGCCTGAGTCTATCAATATTTGAGAAATGGTTGAGAGAAGAGCATGATTTTAGTTCAATGAAACAAAATATCTAATATAATTTCTTTTTCTTTATTAAGAGGCGGTTATTTCTAAATAAAATTTAACGTAGGTACGTAATATCTATTCAATAAAAAAAAACTTTATTTATTTTTTTATTTTTCAGGTTACAGGTGAATGAATGTCAAAGAATAATGCATATACGCGTATATACAGATATTACACATTTAATTAATGTCGACATAGTTTACCAAATTTTAAACACACAAGTTACTCTATCGTTGCTTTAAAGCAATGATAGAAACTTGATAAATCGTTTTATCTAACATACCTAGATGCCATCTCAACTCAAAGCTATTATCTTCCATACAAACTTCTTTTGCCAGATGTACGCCATATACGAGTGGAGAGGTGCTAATTTTATTGTTATAAAGTAGACGTGCGCTGTTATGGTTAATGATTAGGTTTGGACTATGCGATGAAATGGTTTACGAGGGTCTTATTATTTGTATGCGTGTACTATGAGGTATTTAAGTTAGACTTATTTATATTTTTTTCATCCTGACTATAAGGAAAGTAAATGTTATCAACTTTCGAAGCTAATACAAGATAAATATATGCATGTGTTCATAATCCCACAAGAATTTAGTTAGTTTTGTATTTGGAGTTTTTTGGAGACAATTAACTCAATGGTAGTTAGCCTATTGCCTAAAAGAACATACCAAACAAATTACTTATAAAGATCCTTACAAACTGCTTATAAAAAGAGAGCCCGTTATATTCTCTTCCATAGCAGCTCGATATAAAATGTTGCTTCATAAGGTAACAATATACCACACAGTATCTTACAATTACAAATGATGATATAAAATACGTGACGTCTCAATTAAACATGTTTTACAAATTTCTGTTCTAATGTCTCTAACAAAGCCTCGTATTACACCTACTGAAGAATAATAAAGAAAGCAATATTTTGTTACCAATTTCATTCATTTACGCTACTGGATGAATGGAGGTGCGTGGGATCTTATCTTATTAACTTGATACTCATTCCAGTTCGTTACCCATTTTGTTCTTGGTTCATAGTAGTCGCTTGTTGTTCAGGGATTTGGATGGAGTGTAAGCAGCTGATTTTCTTGTATATGTTAATGCATTACTCAATACATCGATTGGCTGGCAACCTATGTACTACTAAAGTTTTTCATTCGCTTTTTAATAGTTTAAGAACCTTCTTCAATCATTACTTTACTAGGAATAGCGTTCAGATATAAAACATGAACTACATATGTATGTTTACAAATATTTATTGGAAAAAGAAATCAATTTATTGAAACGTTTCAACAAAGCTGTTAAAAACAGAAAAGAGCATCCAGTTGGATTTAATTTTACATCCACATATCTAATTATAAATCGTACAATCTTTATCACTCGTAAGAACCATTTTGCTAACAACTAAATAGCAGCTGTTCATAATATTCAATCCTCCAACGTTTTGCTTCGTGATACCTTCATTTATCCTACATCTGATAAGATATTAGAATCTGTAGTCATAACACCGCGCTTAATCCGCGACATAGTTGGTTTAAGCTAATATATTCAGGTCTCGCAATTGTATCGCCACTTGTGTTGATTTATTGCTAATCACCAACATTTATCACAATAAAGGACAAAATCGCACTTGATAAATCGAGTATTAAAATTTTAATAGAACTTGAGTTAAACGATTTTACGGTTGGGGCGTTAATCAAAATGTCGCATTGAATAGCTTTGTTGTTCAAACTCGATCAAAGGTGACTAATTCAATTTAATTTTATCGTGTAATAACTGTTGCGGTAATGTCTTTGCGATTCAAACATGCATGATTGTATATTATGTAGGTTAAATAACCTATATAATACCTTAATCTCTCTTGACTACGATTGTTCGAACTAAGCTTAATATTATTTTACTTCAGTAGAAATGAGCATGTGCTTATTAATTTAATATCATCTTTTTCATACCTGGACGTGTTTCTCATATATGATAGGTTTTATTATCAGAATTACTCTCGTCATGTTGCTTAAGGAACACGAATCTTGTGTACACTATCAGAAGAACCCCTATTTTTCTTGTTATTCTTGTTATAAAGTAACTAGATTCTCAAATGAATGATGTGTATAAGAAACATTAAAAGAATTTTTATATTATGAATGTATCGTTGTTCTCAAAAGGTTTTATGTCTGCGTTAGCAACAAAATGTAATAATACAAATATGACACAAACCACAAACGGACGACAGTCAGATGAATTTATACTATTGATTCATGTAGTTGCTCAAAAGACTTCAACGCAAATACGGGTATTTGGTTTAGAAAGTCACTCTATAAACTGATAATTTTCGATTAAAAGATAACTTTCTGCTAATTAAAGCAGTAAGAACAAATTATTAAATCAATATACTTACTTGAATATTCACTATGTACCTACCTAAATACTACACCCTAATGTGTTTATAGGATAATGATTAAAACGATATAATTCTTACTTCTGTCAATGGCATTTTAGGAATATTTCAATGAGATTATATAATTATATCTACATTTCTATGTAATATTTTGGCGTTATATCCACTTATAACAGAATTATGTCATAATATTTTACTTACATTTGAAGTTCTATCAAGGTTCTATTGATTTAGGATAGTAGAACATAATCCACGATAGGAATTGAATGTAGGCATTGGCCAAATGGCGGAATGACTATTGAATCAATATCATTGAGTTTATTGTCACGCTATTTGTATAAATTCCTCATAAAACAAGAATATGAATAAGAAATCTCAAATGATATCTTGATTTGGGTCAAATTACGACCGGTTGGTGACGTCATTAGCATTAGCAGACAGTCAGGTGCCAATCTTTGTGGGTTCGGACATTTTCTACGAAATAGGAATATCGACTTTGATGCCATTGGACATGAGTGAAATTTGATCGAAAAGGCGTCTTGAGAATCATTTAACAAGATTAATTAATAAACTAATAAATTGTATTTTTAATTACTGCCTTCAATTTTTGGTTGGAAAGGGACGTTTATACCGTGAGTCATATTTAAATGATGTATTTATATAATTGATTTTAAATGTCTTGATACTTATGATCATTAATTAATAGTATCCTGTTATGATTTCTATATACAATTAATTCATAGATAATTAAAACTGCATTATATTTGTATTTAGGTATTTGATATTTTTGGTATCTTCTCAATCAATCATCGTTCACATTAATGCAGAACGCACTTAAATATTAAATAAACTAGTAAGAGGTAATTAGTACGTAACTTAAAAGTAATACTTAGTACTACTTACTTTAATTAGTAACTTG
The DNA here is from genome assembly GCA_030578115.1 of Leucoptera coffeella. NCBI lineage: Eukaryota > Metazoa > Arthropoda > Insecta > Lepidoptera > Lyonetiidae > Leucoptera > Leucoptera coffeella. The sequence goes on from JAMBLF010000406.1 coordinate 99,403, forward strand.
TTTATTATTAGTTAAAAATATTGTTGTTTAAAAATGTGGCTTCTGAATCAACAACACCAACGCAACGTTAATAAACCGTGATTAAAACAATTAACAACATTATTCAAATCCGCACTAAACTAGGACTCCGTTATTCAAAGGACTTTCATTTTTATTATTTACGTTTCTAGCAAAATATTCACAAGCCCACTCGCGAATTCAAAGACAAACTTTACAGTTAGGTTCACCTAATTTTTTTTTCTTTTTAACAAATTGCATCGGTACGTTGACACTATCAGTAACTGATGGAAAAAGTTGAAGCAGTGGGCGTGAATGACGCGGCCGCACCCTTTCACACACGTAATGACATGCTAAGCCCAAAGGTAAATGCCCGATTTTGAACAGAACAATATCCCTAACGGTGCTTATGTTTATCATAAAACAACATACATATTTGTGATTTGAATTAGAAGCAAACGATTTATGAAAATACGCTTGTTCGTTTACCTTCGAACATATTATATTTAAAATCCTTGCACTCATTAAAACAATAGTATGAAATGTTTAAAATTTTATTTTTCCCACTTTGTTCTTTAATGAAAAATCCGTGACTATAGACCCTTTAACGTTAAAATTAGCAAACAAAGGTTGACACTGTAGTCTTTTTGCTAAGCAAACAGCTATACCAAAAATATGTGCCTTATACGTTTATAAGTTAGGGATTGCTGTAATATAAAAGCAACGCTTGGTTACAAATGAATTCTCGAAGCTCTCAAGAAGTAGATTAAAAATGCGGACATGTCCGTCTGTACCTATTTGTGGGAACATACGCAATTTTTACTCAACAACCACATTTTCTTTTCGTTCGACTACTAATTGGCAAACTGGGCACGAATCCAATCATATGTTCGGAGTTGATAATACATGTATTATTTATGTCTGAAGAAAGTTTCAGTGATTGAGTGTGACGTCTGTGAATATATAACGTATTAATATTGATTAGCTTTAAGGACCTTCTTTAGTAAAACATAATAGTTTAAACTATCGTTAATTCTCATTAGCATAAGCATTCAACTATTAAATTCATAAAACGAAGCACGGAACTAATCACCGCTCAGTAAAATGTACATAAGAGAAAAAAATAATTCATATTTGCATTTCCTTAATAACATAATAACTCAATCTCGACAATGTTGTTCCATTTTCCTCGTCTACTGAGCTGTTGAATCACTTATCCTTTTATTAACAGCTCTGTATGATTACATGGACGCAGGCTCCTCCCTTGAAAATATGGAGTACGGAGTCAGGCCGCGTGCCGACGTGTAATTTGTCAGCCAGCAATTTTAATAATACAAGTGATTATATATCTGTTAAAGTTACATGGACGTGTTGATATCGGCCTAATGAGCTGTATTCTAGTACTGTACGCTGTAATTAAGATGTAGCGCGAGAACAGCAAAAACAATCGCTTAGTGCTGAGAACGTAGAATGGCATAAAATAGATCAAACTGTTTTCTGTTATGCTTTTGAAAGATGCAAAGAGTTAGAAATCTTTCAGGTAACAACTTTATTTTGGTAATATGTATCATAATGAAATACAATACATTAAAATAGTCGTAAAATCAAACTGTAGAATTATTATGCATATTATGGATAGAAAATTCTTTTACTTTTTATTGGTCCACCTCAAAGATTAGTGGACCTTGACCCAATTACTATTTTAGCGCCAAACACGTTCAATTTGATACCACACTAAGAAAATGAAGTCTAGACTTAATTGAAATAAATCTTGTTCTGCAGTGATCGCGACCAGTTATAAATAATAAATCAATGTTCAATAACAATTAACATGACAAATGATAGACAGTGTACTAGCATTGATTATTTGCTGAATGAGAATTAATTTTCATCACTTGCTATGTCGATCAAAATGTTAATAATTAATTACTAGTGTGGGATGTTATATTAGAGTTTGCTTTTATTGCATTACGAGATTATTATTTTTTATTACGTTATATTATAACTATACATCCTGTCTATTGCTCAAATTTGGTAACATTGCTATTAAATACATCATTTATCTCGTCTTTACCTAAAGAATACATAACTTATCGTAAGTGATCTATAGGATTCTATTATTGAATAAAAGAATTCATTTCATTCACTCATATCCATTTACCTTCCCATACACACTGTTCTCTTTATCGCGCCATGCTTGATTCTCTTTAGATGGTTAGCAGAAATCTATGAATTATATACTATATTATTGATGATCCTGAAAGAATCACATTGACATCACTGACATCCATTAAGCTGTATATACTTCCTTGATTTAATAATGTATACAATAAAACTCCTACATATGATTATAACTATTGATGACTTATACGAGTATAAGTTTTTAGAAAGTAAAAGAACGTACCTAAACCAGGATACAATTACTATTAATGAGCGAAGATAAGAACAAGTAACGGTCCGTTTGTTGACCAACAAATTAAACTGGACCAACTACTTTTTGCGTCAAATTCGAACGCACAGACGCACGCGATGTATCATTCTGATCTGGCGAAATTAACAGACAATAACCTGTCAACCTACACGTGGATTTAGAACATTTATTTCAGACTAGTTGTGTTGTGTCTAGCCGAACGAAAGTATATACTTTCTTGAACAATATTTAATAAATTTAAGTTATATATTAGTGTACCAGATTTATAATGTTTTGTCCTAGATGAATTGAGATTTTTTCTCGTTTAATAATAGGGATTAATTTGAGTCAAGGAGTACAAAACTATCACCGTAGTCCATATTAATGCTCTGCACAATGCATTGACATCGCTAGTGCTAGAAATGATTTCTGAGATTTTGTCACTCACGAAAAAGACTAAAGGAAGGGTTATGTATGTATATATCTCACTCCCTACTACACTCCCAATCGGTCATGTAATCCACCCCTAATTTCATGGCAAAACTTAACAAACGCACTTTACTGTAGGGCTTGAACACGTAGCGAGTAGGTTGTCAACCCCTCACCTCGATCCGAATGTATGTTTACGTCCAATCCAATTGGCTTGTCGTGTCAAATTACCGTTTATTAAGTGTTACGATATCACTACCTGTCTCATTATTCCGTCAGACACTGTATTTATCTCAGTCACCTAGTTGTCAATACCTTTGATGCTATCATTTAAGATATACATTAATGCGTACATAACTAATCCGCCTGTACAAAGTAACTGAATGAACGTTAGGATATGATGATATAGATATAAAATAGGGGATCAAAATGCTATATTTATAAATCATACCTCTTATAAAGGTAAGGTCAAATGGTTGGACATTTAGAATTCTGTGGCTTCTCAGTTTTCTCAAAGAAATATAAAACCTTCCTTATCTTAAAAGAAACATATGGATTTTTGAAATAAGTACGATAAATAAGAACAAACAAACCATAACATTTATCAAGATAAACGCATTGATAGTTTGTTTAGGCAAAAATGCACAAAATATTGTATGTAAAGTTAACTGTATGTGTGATTTCTGAATGATCATTGATAACTCACACCGGACATAATTATAGCACTCTAGACCAACTTAACCTCTGCGTAAGGGCAAATTCTCTACGCTATTGTTATCGTGAAAAAAATGCAACTAAAAAGCATTTTCCTTCTAATTAAGTCGACTAATTAATTGACATTAACGCACAGCGAACACTGTCAAACCGAATGAGGCTGTGTCTAATTGGAAACACAATAATGATCCGGGAGTAACAAACTAAATGCCCTTAATCTTCAGCGACTAATGGCCATCTGTGGTTTCCCCAGATATTTTCATTCAATTGTTTTTATGAGGCTCAACCGAGTAGGATTTCCGGGGCTTGAATGAACGCGCTTGACGTAATGATGATCTGTTACATTTTTTGTGACAGTCATGAATCAAGAATGAAACGCACTGTTAAGGTTAGAAATGGACTAAGCCACGCAAAGACATAGCGAATTGGATCCGTTTCCGCAAGAAGCTTGAATGAATTGAAAGGCTGAACTTTTTTTTATGGAAGCAATTATTTACACTCAAAGGTTACTCAGTTTATAACTCTATTCAAAAGACAATCGCGTTCAGCCCATTAACCCTTGCGGAGTTGTCAAAGGTCCGGGTTCTCCGCAATTGCGAAGATAGTAATTCTATGGCCACCTCGAACCCACATGTTGACCAGATAGTCAGTACTCAAAGCAACAGGTGATAAGCCGTGCAAAGAGATTATTTAAACATCATTTTCATCGATCCATGCTCAAGCGGGATTAAAACCCTGTACAGTGGGTACAGAGTCAACCTCTAAATAACAAAGCTATGCCGAATTTATAATTTATTTTATAATAACTGTAAGATAATATAGATCTACTATCTGATCAGAGCTACACGAAATTATAACTCTATTCGTGTAAATCGCCTATCTCTCCATGCGGTCAATTTGACTGTCTCTATTTATGTGTAAATGGAGTGTGTGTGCAAAAAAGAATAAGTAAATAAATATTATTCCAGCTATGAGGCTTTATTTACTGATTCAGGATTAATTGACGTGAGTATGTAGGTTACTGAGAAGCATGTTATGAGTTTAGAATTAAAAATACTGAGATAAGGGAAGGTTGCGCTTTGAAAAAAAAATGTAGTGACTTAGATTGAAAAGGGCATGCTTCGATGGTTTGGACATGTTATGCGGATGAATGATAGCAGATTGACAAAAGGAATATATGTGAATGAAGTAGAAGGGCGGTTACGTAGGGGCCGGCCCAATAAGGCATATGTTTAGTCATTTAAAAGCTATATTGAATAAGGATGACGTTAGGAGTACCTATAACCGCCGAGTGTGTATGATAAGATGTATGAGTGTAAATGTAGCGAAAGTGGCCTGTCAGGATCGGGACAAATAGGGATCCGTGATTTCTGCCCATCCGTCTATAGGGAATCAGGAATGTATGTAGGTCTACTAATGACAAAAACTATTTATTGATGGTAACACGACATCTGTCGGGGTCACAATCGTAAACCTTAACTTAGTATCGAAAACAACTTTTACCTTTTTCCAATCGACGTCTGAGTCACCGACAGATATTTTAATATTAATTACAGTCTTATTTATGTCTCGATTCCGTTTGGAAATCGATATCTTTTACGATACGAGATATGTGTTTATAATAATCCTTAACGACGGCTGGTATAACACTACTGTCTTAAAATATGGGTATATTGGCCATCTAATTCGTTCCATTCAGTTTTGATCGTATCAAAATTGATGTTATTGTGAATTTGGTGCTAAGTTTATGCCGCTATATCATTTTGCACTGTCTGGTGAAAGAGCTTATCATATTACATACAAAACACATCCATCCACCGTACGTTCTAAATTGATTAAAATTAGAACAATAAGGATCGGGATAACAACACTAACTTGACTGGAAATAAACTCAGTTCGAAAAATTTTGTTTTTCTTACTTTGTTGATACTGTTAATAAGATAAATTCAAATTTAGTATCTGATATTCCATGACAAAATGTATTGTCTTGCTTTCGCTACATATTATTTTCGAGGCTTATACATACATCTCTGGACTGTGTCGCTGAGAGAGAAAATCATGAGGAACAAAAATGCAGGTCCTAAATATAGCTAAAGTTATAACCACACTTTGACGCATTCTTACAAGTTGGCGCATTATTTACTGTAACATTATATGCCACCTTTTCTTTAAGTATCCACAGTATCACATATCCCATTAAAGAGTTCCTCAAACAAGCACTCCGTCATAATTCATGCGAGTACTCAATACGCGTCTTTATACCTGGATTTGCACTTGCAATTTTACGTTTTGGATAGCGTTTCTGAATGGCAATAATTATAGCTTTAAAAAGGAAATTAAAATTTCGAAGTCTTGTTATAGGATGTGACTTAAACATTTTCAAAACCTATTGGTAATTTATTGATCAAGTTGGTAATAGTCTAGTTTGTCTAGGTGATTAGAAGGATAACGATAACAAATTTCATCTACATTGGAGAAATTAAGGTTAGAATTTCATAAATGATCAAATTGTAGACATTTTTCTCAAAATGGGCGTACGTAGTGTGAAGAACAGGAGAGCATGTGTGAGAAGGTGAATGCGTGTTTATAGATCAAGAAAAATTTACAGGAGCGTTCCAGGTGGCGATCCATATCGCTCTTGGAACGTAGAGGTGTAAATGTATGTATGTATGTAATTTCAGCACCTAATCGATCGAACCTACACCTAATCGAAATACTTCATGCTTTAGTATTAGTAATATTAAATTTAATATGTTTAATTTAATGAAGCCCGAGTCAGTAATTATTTTATCTATAATCTTTCTTACATGATTATAATTAAAAGCGTACAAATGTGTAAAACATTTAAAATAAATTTGACCAAAAGCGCATCTATTTATACTCATAAGCGATTACGGTCGTAAGTAATTCTATAGCGTATATTCACCATATAAGGTATTCAAAGCTCAACGTAATACGTAGGTGTGTACAGTGAATAATGCCAGTACAGTTTTTTTCGGTGTTACTCAACAACGATTACATGCAAACCTTTAATCTCATTTCCTCTATGGTTTCCGTTTTGTATGACAAACTGGTGACGCATCTGACGTCATACGATGTAACATTTTCGTAATGTGACCGATTTGGGTGACCTCCCGAAATAAACTGGTTGTTCATGCTCGGAGATCACGTTAAGTTGGTGATCTTATATTTACCTTATTTGGTGTTTCTTATGGGCTACTACACAGATTTTAAGATAAGATTTGTTACTCATCTTCGTGTATTACAAAGATGTTGTAAAAATATGATATAGTTATTGATGACGCCATGTAGAATGCATTGATGCATGCATTTGACGCCCATTTACCTGTAGTCAGATATGCAGAGTTTTGGTAACTAAAAAATGAGCAAAATTTACTATACTAAATATAATTCTTTGTTACTGAGTAAATACAGGTTAATTAAAAAGTAATTATTTTTTGTTTTTAAACTATACACCTATAATATCTATTAAAAAAATTATAACCTATTAATAGCCAGCGCTTATAAATGGCGACACGGCTTACCACCTGTTACAATAAGTAATGACTATCTGGTCAACACGTGGGTTCGAGGTGGCCATAGGATTACTACCTTCGCAATTAAGATGAATACCTGAACTTCTGTTTACCCCGCAAGAGTTGATGGTACTGAACTCAATTGTCTTTATTACTTATACAGGTATACCTACCGACAATTTAGAAATTACGTTAAAACCTAGTGTACCTAAAATGATATAGAACTTGGGTCGCAAAGTAATTTCCAGAAACCTAAGCAAATGGATTGCAAAAGCCAATAAAAGTTTCGTTTGAACAAAACGAGCACCTGTAGTGGCGGACCTAAGAATTGGGAGACTTATTGAGAAATTGCCTCAACTTTGCCAAGAGCCAACCAGGCACTTTAGGGTTTCTTAGGAAACTTTTCCCAAATTATTATTTAGTATCGATAACTTACGAAGCTAAGGCTAAGCACTAGGTTTAAAAGTTACGAACATACAAATCATGCCCTATAGGAGTAGATAGAGACTTCGGATCCCATTTTTCCACATGCTGTCAAATCGCTTTCGCTTCATTGACTTACGCACACCTCCTCATAGATAATTGGTGGTAATATAAATACTTCTAACGTCACCCTTATTCAATAATTAGATATTTTGATTCATTGAATTTATAATTTATTTAACTCATACAAAGTATGATTATTATTAGGTTACACATGCAAGTATTCGCTGAACAATTGTGTACACAGGGTTTAGTGCAAAAATGTACAAGTCATTCTCCATAAAGCTGTTATTACTGATAGGGCATAACTGATACTATTTTTTCCCATACATTTGCTTTACTTTTACGTCATAATCGTCGACGTGACGTAGGTAAGGCCGGATCCTTTGCACAGACACACGTAGGTATTGATAAGATAACAGTACTGACTATTTGCAGATTAGTTATCTGTGTCCAAATATCGTATTATCATTTATTGAATCATCTTCATCGGAATTATACTTGAACGGCGCCGCGGCGGTCTGTCGGCAAATCAAATCTTTATCTATTGAAATTTTACTGTAAAATCTAAAGAAAGAACTTAGAGATTGTTTTCAGTGGTAGCTTAAATAACAAAGAAAAGAAAAACTTTATTTATTTATTGCACATAGACAATAAGAATAATAGATAAAGAATTAATATCGAACTAAGTTAAGGGTATCAAAGAAATAACCAATAAAAAATGTTCTGTAAAATCATATTAATTCTATCAAATTTTTACACTTACTTTTTACTCACACATGTATCAGACGAGGTTTGACAAAATGCTTTTGACATATATCAGGATACTTTCATTCGCTCACTTATAATCGTAACTTCCTCTCGTACATCATTACGTCATTTATAATTATGCAAAAATACACACATACGTGAAAGCTGTAGACAATGTAACAGCATCCAGTATTCCAAAATAAATATTTCACAAGCACTAACAAGGATAGACAACGAAAGGCATGACCAACTAAATTGCTGTTTATACAGCGCTCCGAAGGCGTTCAATGTCTCCATTCCCTCGTGGAGTGCATTAACTCATTAACTGACAAACCATTGAATGGTGTGAAATGAGCCGCAATGCTGCGGAGTAATGGCCCTTAAACACGGCTAGGGGCTGTAAAGTTTTATTTATACTGCGCCCCGGCCTACACTGATTGACTACGCTATAATGTGATCGAAGTCTGCTAAGGATACTCGATCTGTTGAACAGAGAGTTAGCTTACTAAACTATTATTATATTGTGATACATAACTGCATATACATTCGCGTCCCTTATTCCTTTATAATGGACATGACGTCAAAGACCTTGGTTGCTTTTTAGCATTAATACTGGGGTTGTGATATTATATGAAACGTTGGTGACAGGTTACGAAGGTATCTCCATTTACTTAGTCGCCTCCTACGACATGCCAGGAAGAAAGGGAGCTAGTCAGCATGTAGATATATTTAGTCTGATCTTATATTAAATATATTCAACTGATATTGAGTCATGTATGTAAGATCTAAATGGGCAACTATATACTATACGAGAAATAAATTTCACGGTTGACGTTTGGTCTTGTCGGAAGAATAGTATAAATTAAGAAAAGTCTGTAACTAATATTGTGTTTACATCAAGTTTATTAACGTTACCAAATTTCATATATTTATTTCGTTCCTTATTCGAAGATCATGTCACTTACAATACATGAACTACTCCAACTTCATCTTAATGCTATTATATAACTAACAAGTCCTTCACTATTCTTCGGATAACACGAGTAATCGTTTGATTATTCAATTTTGTCTAAACACTCCTTTGGGCCTGAAAAACCAAAAAAGATAATAATAAATATCAATCTTTCCATCGGTAATTCCAAAATTCATGTCAGTTTGAAATTGATTCGGGACTTAAATTTATTATGATTAATGTATTAAGATAAGAGACTTTCTGACATAAGATATTTCGTGAGTATTTTAGACAACAATCCGTATAGCTTAATACCTATGGATTTCCCTTTTGGTTGTGATTTAAATGTGTATAACTACTTGCAGTGGGTTGATTTTATTATTGTTTAAGATACAGCGAGAAATTGCTATTTTACACGGTAATATTGAGTTAGGAAATCTATCCGCACTCGACTAAGTTGCTGCATTATAAAATTAATATTGGGATATTTATATAAAATAGCATACCGAAGTATAATTTAATAGTGATAGGTTTTGATTTCTTTTGTCTTATATTATTATTGGTATCGATCAAGTGACTATATTGAAAAACTTATTTGATATAATATTGATTCGATCTTCGACAGATGAAATGAAATAAATGAATGAAATATAATATAATGAATGTATGTGGAATCATATAAGAGCATAAGAAGATTTGGGTAAGCTTTTTACTTTTAGTATGTTACTACGCAAAAAATTGGTTTTAACAGAGTAGCGGTTGGTATTTATGATATCCTTTTTACAGTATAGACCTTATTTTAAATGTATAGGTATAATTAAAACAACTTCACAACTCTTTTCAAAGGTGCAATAAAGACGTTACTAGCCCACCCACCCAATTTTATAACTCAGATATTCTGTCAACCCCACAAGCGATTAAAAGTTATCTTGAGCACTAAGTGACACCTAGGTTTAAGTGATTTCCACACGATAGGGCGTTCGCATGACATTCAATACTCTCCACATTGTTGGCAGTTAAAGCCGCCGCCTGTGCCTCAGATTTACTACATTGACAGCCAGTATAAACCATTCCGATTTATGACTGACTCAATATTAGCTCCATCTTAGGTCACCTAATATACATATATCTATCTACATAAACTCATGTGCCTTAATCCCTTTCAAGCTGGACATAACCTGAGAAATAGATCTCTACGGTAATTTTAAAAGCTTGGGGTTGTTCTAACATTTATTTTAAATATACATACATAGGTGCATGGATACGAGTCCATCGTCCAATAGATTTATTGACACTTAGTAAAGGCAGGGCTGATATTTGTTGTTTATGTACAAAAATCATCTATAGCTGTTTACATAATACTATAAATTCTTAATGTCTAAATTGTATGCAATAAATAACTGATACCATTTTATCTAACTATCAAAGGATGACCAACTGCTGAAAATATTTTGAATAAAGAATCGTAACGCGTCAATTAACATTCTTGCACAATGTCTAACAATCAGGTAGGTATGAAATTCCAATATGCTTAGACTTATAGACAATATGTTGTATGTGGACCATTAATAATGGGATGATTTCGACAAACTTGAGCGGAAAGCGGATTTATCAAGTATTATGTAGTTCCATGAACTGGCAACATTCTTCGAGAAATTTTGACTCTCACTGGAAACTTCAAACCTTTCGTTGAGCGTCAGGGTGATGGTGAACTCTGGATATAATTCGCTACAGTTTAATTAAATAGTGTGAGTTTTACTTGGGTTTCTCGAGGATCCTTGGTTTGATATTCAACTACAAAATAGGGTTGCCGCTATATGTCGGTGACTTATATTAGTTTAGCAAGATAAATATCCACAGCTCGAAACCTGGTTGGCCTATATATCATTTATTTATTTAATATTTTTTGATACATACATATTTTCATACATTTATAGTCAGATACCATTAATCGCCATCTGGAAAGATCCTGACAGATTTCTCTTGCTACACTCACACCCATTATATTCTCATACATGCTATTCTGTTCAAATCAACCTTCAGTAAATATACAAAACATTTATTTACGAACTACGCCTATTCAATGTCATTCACCAACTCGCTCTCCGCTCAATCTCATGGCAGTGCGCGTTTTCACTCACTCACTTGTCGTAACGCCGCCGCCACATTTGGCAACGGAGATGTGATTCATGGAGAGATCATTCGGCAGGTGGGCGGAGGCTTTTGCAACGACGCCCAGGTGACAGTCAGCTGACGAACCGCCACCGACTCACTGGCGACTGATGTGAATGTCACCCGGTTGCTTGTACCTTGCGTGACCTAGCGGTACATAAGAGATCATGTATAGAGATGCCTGCTTTTAGGTGTGAGTAATTTACATATAAATAAACATTCATGCTTTTAAATTCTTCGTTAATACCTGTGAGAATACATTGGAGACGTGAAAGATACTATCTCTTATTTTACTATAAAGTATGAATATTGGAATTTGATGAAAAATTGGTGAAAGGTTACTAGCCAAACGCTGAAGAAATAACAATGATCCTTAGTCCATTAGTCGGCTGCAAAATGCCGGGAAAAAGGGCAGCTAGATAGCATTTTTTTTAACGTGCCAGACTAGTACGAGACATATCTCAAAAGTACTGTAGAAGTACAATTGTTGATATTGGTGATGAATTAATAAAAATAAATTCGATTTAATGAATGTTTCATTCCCGTATTGAGAATTAAGGTGTGTCGAGACGTTAATTAGTTAAATAGCCAAAGTTTGCTAGTGAATCATAGGTTGAAACTTAATACTAATATTCAAATTGACTTACGTAAAGGTCGAGTAAAAGGATGGACAAGAAATATGTTACGTAATAATGTAATTTACTTGTTTCAACTTAAAAATAATGCACTATTGACTTACTCTACCACTAAATAAATATACAATTGAACTACAAATTTACACTTAATATAAATGGAAATACTTACATACATATATATTCACATCCTTATTAATTTCTTTCGAGGTCGACAGAATCTTGGAGATATAATATCCCCTAGGTCACTTTTTAGCAATTATTCATTTTTGAATTGCGATGTCAGAATGGAACATTAATCACAGGTTGTAACCTATCGCCCAATAGATTATATTTACCCCTATCCTCCTAGTCGCCTCCTAAGGAATGCCGAGAAGAACGGTAGTTAGTTAGACACTATATTTTTTTAAATAGCACAGGACAACTTACTGGGACATATTTAGCGTCTACTTATAATACATATGTGACTACGGGCTATATAAATGAATGTGCTTATAGCTGTTTTCATAAACTAATATTATTATCGTCTTATTAGCGGATTAGAATCATAACTCGTTATTTAAACATGCATTAATATACTACTCAAAACAATGAATATATGGTCCACAGGGTGAGTTAATAAATATAATAAACATGTGAAGATTTTTCCCCAAGACAACAAGAAACATAGCTATTATACTATTCCTAGGTAGACTTACTAGTCCTAGGTAACACAGTGCATAAAGCAACATAATCTATTTTTAACACAAAATGTTCGCACGTGGATGCAGCCGGATACTGGCTATAGCTACCGAGAGTATATAGAGCCTAGCAACTCAAAGTGAAACCTAAGTAGCAAGTCTAGGTAAGACATTAATCTTAGAAGTTAGCTTTATAAGCCTTGGAATTGCAGACAATATGCCGAAAGACATGATTTATTATAATCTTCACACAACAATGGGAGTTTGGTCACACTTTGGCCCAGACTTTTGACGGGGGAGGTACTTTCGCAGGCTTTGCCACAGACCACACTACCTCTTTAGATGTGAGTAAGGAAACTTTCTAGAATTGTACTAAAATGACAGCAATAATATTATAAAAAACAATATGAGCGATAATGTTTGGTATCGAGTTCGTTGAAGATTTGCAAGTGGAAGAAATAATTATGTGCAGCAAATTAATTAGCAGTTTGGAGCACAATTTTATTATACAAACAATTAGTTATTTAGATATCCAATGAAAGCAATGTATCTTACTTTGCTTTTCATATTTCTTTAGTTATAAATCAATCATAAAATAAGAAGTATCTAACGAGACACTGGTTATATAACTATATGTTTTACGAGTATGTTACATAATTTTCTACTTAATTACATTTCTTGTTCAATGAATCATGCCACATCTAAAAGAGAACAGATCTTTGCACAGACGATAAACCCACGCATGGCCGTATGAATCGTGTAACGGCTAGCAAAATTTAATAACAGCGTATCACAAGTATCATATCTTAAATCTAGAAATTCTCTCACCGAGCTACGGCGGAAGAACTATAGGGAAAAACAAATATATATTGTTACTAATCGCATTGTAAGCAATTGCATAATATGCTGAAATGAAATATATTATTCACCTATTCTACTTCACCACGTGTGTGTCGTTAATACCTTATGTGGAATCAATAAAATTTAGGCAAATTTGTATACCCTAACTCATAGACTTATTCATAAGAGGTAGACTGAACAATGGTTTTAGAGAACCTTTTATATATTTCGCCTGATGTTGGGGAGAAATTTGAAAGATTTACAAGTAATTTGATTATTTGATAAAATACGTAAGAAAACATTTAGTCCCTTAGTCACCATATAGCCGGACGAGAACAGTATGATAAACCCGTAAAAACCATAGCGTATTACAAATGCTCGATTTCTTATGAAATGAACGTATAAGGCTGTACGGATCTTAGTTGTTGTACGTCATAGGTTAATCATTGGCCGACTTAGGCTGACTCCGGATATTCAGATTGTTATAGGTCAATCTATGTGGTCAAATATGGGGGTTCCCACTCGTTATTGTTTTGTCTAGTGATTGTGCAATTGTGAAACTGTGCACACAAATAGAATTGATACAATTTTGACGAATGCAACCGAGATGTGAATTTGTATGATTTTGTTAGGTCATTTTTGTTAAGAAATATTATTCTATAGGATTATGATAAATACTCATAATAGTACACGTATATTAAAATAAAATTACAAGATGTTAATGGTATATTCTCAATCTATACGATATATTTTTTAGTATCTTAGGAAATTTCCAGTCGTATTTGGTAACTTTTCAATTTTAATATTAATAAATAATACAACTACATTTTTAACTCACAAGAATGAATACGACCATCTTACTATACCAACCAAAGACGATTGTAAATCATGCCTTGAAAAGCAGTAATTTACGTGTAAATCACAGCTAAGATCAACTGTCAACAAGGGAGATGTAATTGTGATAATTATGTCAGAATGTAAATATTTGTCAATGTCCAAGAGACATGGAAACTACACTCTTGAGCCAATTAACAGGAAAACACGCTCATTAAGGACCCTAAAGTTACGCAAACACGAAAACGAAACACGAAAAAATTACAAGAACAAGACAAATTACAAACATTACAACGGCGAATTACAACAAACATATAGTACAGAAAATGCTAAGGGTATAATAATAATTATCCAAGTTATTATTATCCGCCGGTATGCGAAATTATTTTAACGAGATTTGAGCTTACTTGTAAATGCAGACGGTGCGATGATTAGTGTTGTTGTAATGAACTTAATAGTTTCATTGGAAACCTACATTCTGTCAATTTGGTAACTGAGGCAAGGAGGTTCAGAAACTATTTGCTCATTCTGTGTGTTAAGTAATGGCTTCATACTGCTTAACTAGATGCTTCTTTATATTCAGGATGACTGCGATATAAATAAGAAGATGCCCCTTATTCATAGTTATTGGAACTTTATTCCTTCATAATAAAACAGGTTCCATTTGTATTAGATTTTTTCCAGTAGGTTCTATTTAAGTAAAAATTCAAAATAAAGCTAATTTTCATCCTTAACTTGACAGTTAGAAGTTCACATGTAAAAGAAAAGAAAGAAAGAAAAACATTTCTTCACTGCTTATATACATTTTGTTTTGACAAAACAACGATATTAAAGAGTAGGTAGTTGATGCAGTGAAAACATACATACATAAACATCACGCCCGTTTATTAGTAGAGGGAAAGGCAGATATCACGGATCCCCATCTGTCGCGATCCTAACAAACGCTTCATTTACACACACACATCATACACAGTAGTTATAGGTACTTCTAACGTCACCCTTTCTCACATGTTTGCCACCAAACATTCCGTTATTAGGATCAACGTACACAATTATACTATCCAACAATACGTCTAAGCTAAAGTTTCAACCACCATAAAGTTCTCAATTTTAGTTCCTTCAAACAAACATCCATTTTGTTATTAAATGATACGTTTCCTATCTCGTACAGCATCGCGCAGTACAATGGCCAATCGATCAAGGAGCTGCTGCCCGCTACACGGAACTGTTACCCAGTGACTTCTGAGTGAGGACAATGGCCTTGTTAACACTATGTACAGTTTCTCTACTTTTTTCCCTCTTTATTTATTTTGTACTGCTATTTGGAACTTGGATTTAATGACGCCAGGTGCTTAGAAATGTAGTTTAAGAGTCCTTAAATCTTGAAAGGTTGTTTCAAATTTTCCATTACACTCACACGTAAATATTTATATAATTATCATGTGCATGCATAAGCCGCTGTATAAAGGTAAGGCATGTGACGATTGTTGACTTTTCCCTCCAGACATCATCACTCTCGCTTCATTGCATTGTCTCAAACGGAAATATCTTACATGAATAGCTGAGTAAGTTACTTTACTATTTAATATGAAGCCATGGACCCGTTAATCTCCTTCATTCTTATTGATGCTACATAATTTTTCTTTAAAAACATTTTAAGTAACTGTCAATTTCAATATCCAGGTGGAATTCGATTCTCCTATATCCTAGACATATCTCCTATATCCACATAGCAATTGTTAATCGATCAATGAAAGCCAAGCAATAGGTGTCCAATATAATCTCGTGTGACCCACGACATGTAAATCGGAGTGCACAAAAAACTCCGTACATCGACCTTGTCGCCCACCAGGCAAAGCTGTTAGTAGGATTCAAGTAGCTTCCAGTGACCTACTGCTTTCCATACAGAGGGCGTGGGAGTGCACGGATTAGTGGGTCTGCGTACGTCTATTTGTCATAGAGTTTTACTAACCGCTTCATTATCACATCGTCAATTTATTTGGTGTACAGTTTAAAGTAATTTACAATGATTGGATTAGTCTTATAGAAATAAACATTACGTTGTATTGCTAGGGATGAAAGGAAGTGAATTATTACTCCAGATAATCAGCATCCATCAACGATTTAGAGACTAATAGCTACCTAAGGAATGGCAAGGATTTTTCAGGAATAAATCTTATATAAGGATTGTGGAATTTGTACATATAGTATATAAAAATATATTTTTATCAATTGAACATCAATATACCAACATTAAAAAACTCAAAATGTCAAAACGTC
The DNA here is from genome assembly GCA_030578115.1 of Leucoptera coffeella. NCBI lineage: Eukaryota > Metazoa > Arthropoda > Insecta > Lepidoptera > Lyonetiidae > Leucoptera > Leucoptera coffeella. The sequence goes on from JAMBLF010000406.1 coordinate 116,112, forward strand.
ATCATATAAAAAGCTGTTCAAAATTAATTCAGTTTAACACCCAATTTAACACCAGTATCATGCATCATTTAGGTCCCATATTTGGTACCTAAAAGGTGTTTTTGCTTCCATACAAACGATGACAACGGTTAAACAACTAAATGACATATTTTTTCTATACAGCTTTTGATATGATAATCTTACAATATGAGACAAATCTGTTAAGGCTAATTATAATACTAATTTGGAAGGAGGTGTATTGTGTAAGTGCAATGAGCTGTATTTTTATTTATTTTTATAAGTGTGCAATGCCGTTTTCTTAACCCATTATTCTCTGTATATATGTAAATGTTCTACAGAATATTTAACTAATTAAAAGAAGTATGACAATGCAGTTAATTGTTTTAGGAAGTAATTTAAGCTATTATGAAAATATCTTTTGGGGCGGTCAGGTGTTAGCCGACATAATCGAAATTATTTTGAACCTACAGTCGAATTTATATGAAAAGGTACTTCTCCTTTACATAATTGTATATACTGACTTAAAAATTTAAGAACGCACATTTAATAAATTCTCTATATACATACATACATACACATCACGCCGAGGGGTAGGCAGAGATCACGGATCCCCATCTGTCCCGATCCTAACAAACCACTTTTGCGTCATTGCTAAACACACTCGGCGGTCAGATATACACATTCTCAGTCTATTACCAAAAATATCATTCAAAATAAACCTTGATTTATAATTGATACAAATGTGTTTGATAGGTCAAAGCAAAGCAAAACAACTAACTCAATCTTTTTGCATTGGCACAGTTAAATTTTATTAATCACATAAATATGAGAGAAATTATTTTGTGCTTCCCACACACTCTGTGACTAATGTTCGCAGCCGAGAAGTGCTATTAAAATGTATTTTATGCTTTATTGCTAAACAACGTGGTGTCATAAGTAAACAATACATTAACATCACGACAGATTTCCTTAAAAAGAATACGCAGAGATCAAGGGTCCCCATTATTTGTAATACTGGCAAATTGATTTCGTTTCGTTTATGTTCATAGGTACACATTTCGCTATATACGGCGGTTATGTGTAAACTTACTACTATATTTTAAATTTAAATATCTATGTAATACTTCAATTATGCTGCAAAAATCATAATCAGTTTTTTTTTGTGGGCGTGATAAGTTATTATATACTATATTTGTATTTATCTATCTATAATAAGTATTTCTTAAATATGCATTGATTAGTACCCTTAACATAAGTCTTAATTGAACGTACCAAGGGACTATTTTTAAATGTTATTTTTAAACTGGATAATATGTGTGAGAAAATGGACATGGTTTAATATTTATACTCTATTAATAGAGAGGAAATAATAACGGCTAGAAATTAATGTCACGTAGTTACAACGAATGTGTTACCTTTAAGCGATTACTCCACACTAAATTTCTCATATCATATAGGGCTGGAGCTATGAAAGAGAAAATATACGTAGCGGTAATTTAAATTAGGCTGTTTTGGTTCATATATTCAATTAACCACGTGAATACATAAGTTGAATAGCGAAGTACAAAATATATATGATTGATTTTCGTAATGTATTTGCCATTTTAGTATTTAATATTATAAATATCATTTAATTGTCACGTATACATTTAAGCCTATCAATAAATTTAAAAGTAATCATGATAATAAATCTGAATAATTTTATGATTTCAGCATTCTTCAAATAAATTTCACTAATTCATTTTCATTCTTAACCAAACATTTCAAAAACATCTTATTTTAACTATTATTCTTCGCGTTTTTACATTATTTATAAATATACAAACACACAATCAATTCAATTTTTTTACTATCCCGTCGTTTTAATGGCTCCAAAAGCTAGAAGGTAGCTCCTACATCGATACGCAGTGTTTATTCTACCCGATATTTACACATGTGACATTACAAAATGAAACCATGCGACCGGCAATTACAGGACGGATGTTTAAGCTCTCTTAAGTGCTTTGAAGATTAAGCTTCGAATTTCATTTGTTTCCGTGGCTGCATTTTGAGTGTGGACTACACTCGACACTAGCACAAAATGTGCTTTGTTTGACAATTAATTATTTTAGTGCCGTGTAGCACATACTTAACTTTTGTTCGTTGGGAAGATGTAGTGTTCTCAATTCGGTTTGTGACTGACAATTGTTTTTAATAGAAAACAAATATTTGTTTCAGGTCGAGTGCACATAACCTATTTTCCTGAGTAATTGTATGTCTATTATTGAAAAGTAAAGACTAATATTAAATAGTTTTTATTAAATCTAAAAGATTTTGCGAATTTATAAGCTCGCCTAGATACTCAGAAAGCATTATTTACTGTAACCTTTATAGTAGTGATGTATGGATCCCAAATTTCTTAATCAAATACTCATGAAAGGATCGATCGATCAAATATGTACTCTAAATCAAATTCTATAAAGTTACACACAGAACATGTTATTACATTTAGCGTATAAAACAATCACCAGTAATTCTTAAGCGGAATCAAAGTTATATAATTGAAAGATTACACGATCAATAAACATACTTCCCGTAATGACATCAACCTTGATAACGCACTGTCATAGAACAGACCTAACAATGGCGACACAGAAAATTCTGTTATTTGAGGGAAATAGAACCTGTTCGACTGGTAAGGCTGGTTTCCATGGTGACGATTCTTCCTTCCTTCTTGCCGCTTCGAGACACTTTCATGAAGACTTAATTGACATGACAATCGAACTGTGGTCTGGGTATAGAAATATCAGCTTTCTTCTCAATGTGTTAAAAAGATGGTTGACATGTGTTAACATTAGGTTTTGGGTCTAAATAATTTCTGGAATAAGAGCTAGGTACACAGCGGTTACGAACGACGAGTCTTTTCTTTATAGATTATTAATTCGGCCAGTCCTGGGGTATTTGATTTTCTAACCAGAAACTGTGGACAGTGATTTTGTCTTTGTACTATAATTGTTGGCTACCAATTTAAATTATTTCGGTCTTGTATTTTTACGAACATTTTACAATAATATTATTACATAATTCCTATAAAAACAGATATTGAAAATACTGAACTAAACCAGAGTGTCATTTCTTTTGTATATACAATATAATATGGAACACCATGATCTTACTGAAACAACAAAATATTTGATTTCTGTGTTAGTGTGTCAATAACACCTACTACCAATTAAGGCCGAGTCATCATTATAAGAAAACAAAATTCCTAAAATAGTAATCCACATAAGATATAATACTGTGATACCTATGCTAATATGCGATTAAGGGTTTTCACAATCAGTTTTCAGTCAATATACTCTTGCTTAGTTAATAATAATTATATCATGGAAGCTATGCTACTATGCTGCTATACCTACAGCACAGCTATATAACTTTTATGTAATGGATGTCAAAAGTCTTTATTTGCTTCCTAAATATTGTCGATGACAAAGCAAAATTACTAATGAATAATTGCGGTCACATTATATTAATCTTCGAGCTCTACTTAGTACAAATTATACGTAAATACTTCCTGTCATGTTTCGCAATTAGGAATTAACCGAAATTAAGAAATAAAATGAAACAGTCAAACAGTTACCTTTTTGAGGTAATGTTTGTATTTAAAAACTACATGCATTAAATATACAATCGAATTATTAATTAAATTATTAACTAGACTAAATTATATACATATGTACATACATATATTCACGCCTCTAATTGCCCAACGGGATAAGCAGAGACTATCGATCGCCACCTGGAACTATCTTGACAAATCTCTCTTGCCCGCTCACACCCTTTAACCTTCACACTAGACTATATATATATATATATATATATATATATATATATATATTGATTCTTAAATATTACTGTTAAATTGCTATCAGTAGGAACATGTTGCAAAAATTACTGATGACTTTACACTGAGAATGGCTGCCAACGCTGGCCCAAATACGCACCAACCCTTGGATCACCACGGAATTTGAATTAACATGCGACCATAGCACCAGTGCTAGTTTAAGGTTACAGGATCTCATGCATTTTCAATATTATTTATGTCTTTGGAACTGTTGACTGCCCCTGGGGCTTATTTTGGACGATATTTAGTAAATAATATATAAGTTAGGAAAAAAATTGAAAGCACATAAAAAATACTGAAATTTACACCAAAAATCAAAAATATTGAACTGTACACAAAAAATATAGCTAAACATACAGCAAAAGTTAGGCTTGGATAAGGACTGTATACAATTCAGTATTTTTTGTGTGCATTTTCGTCTAATTTCTTTTTCGTTTAAAAAATAACTTATAAGTTATAACCTAATTAGAAGCGTAAGCATTAATAAATTAAAAATCGGGTATCCCCTTACTTAGGGAAATTGGTTACAAGGAATCACATTAGCTATCTATTGTTACCTGAGACAATTTCCATCCCATTTGCATAATCATTGTTGAGAAAATAATCCGAAAAACCTGCGGAAAACCTGGTTTGCAACTACCTATATGCTAATGCGTTTATTTCCCTGAACTAAATTTGATTTTTTGCGCCACGTAGTAAATTGTCCTTAACGACAAAGTTCGTGACATCTTAATCGAATGCAAGCTTTGACTATCTTATCATATGGTTTTAATTACTTCGTAGCATTTTGCATAGATAGAATTTTTTATACTATGTTTTGAGGTGACTTTGTTGACACAATTATAGAAATTTACTATATCATAAGAGCACTTGGTCTTCGCAACTTCAACTACTCTTATGTTCACAATATATTTTTTAAATGACTTTTTATTACTATAAGTACCCAGATTCCATTACTTTTCTTGTACGTTCTTTATAAAAAAACTATTATAAGATTTATTTATTAATTTACAGAAACTGTATGCTAAAATCTCCTTAAACATGTCTCTATAAATTGCTTAAACAAACATACAAATGCATTCCTTTTCCTATACTATAGAGCGAGGATTTCCAAGCCTCAACCGTGGGAGCCTTACCTTATTCAAATGGCGAGTGCCACTGAAAAAACTGTTTTATGGAAAAACTATCCAGTTTTTCCGGTAAGGTAAGAGTTATTGCGACTCGTGACTTGTGATTTGAATGGCCGCCTCCCGTATTGTTATTCATTTGCAAACAATATACAAAATAGTACAAAAAGAGAGACTGTTTAGTACCCTTTTAACTGCTAAAACAAATGATCACTACGTAATTTATTTGTGCAAATAATGTTTTATCATCAAATGATAACTTCAATAAATTGACAAAGATAAATCTTCAAACAGAAAATTTGGAACATTGTAGAAATGGAAATGGTAATTATTATATTATATTACCGTAATTTGCGGTCAAAATTTTGAAATTGAATTATCAAAATGAATTCAATTAGTATAGAAATAACTTATAATGCGTCACAAATAAATGCACCTACAAGAAAATCGAATAAAAAAGTTACATAGTAAAAGAAAACTGCATTGTTCTTGTAACTACTGTAACATGAATAATGCACCGCATAAGAATGCCCCGTTTAGTTATAAGTCTCCGTCTGAACAAGTCATAATAGTCGCCGTTATACAAATTAACTACAAGTTTCTAGTCCATATTAAAATCACCACTCGTTTTAATATTCAAATTATCCTCTTTATGTTGAAAATTGTTGCGCAATAGTTTATTATACTCGTTTTTTAAGATTACCCTCAGAATTTATTTTACAGTTTTGACTTACCAATTGTTTTAAGATCGCCCGTAAAATTAAAAACTTCTTAGCCCAAAATAATTTAAAAAACCTTCTTTGGTAGTTGAATAACAATAGTATAATAACCCTAGTAAGGGACGTAAATATAATTCCTACTGCATTCCTTGATAGTATATACTCGTAATATTAACGTTGCGAAAAGCCTATATGTAGAGTTCAAAGTTCAGATAGATATAGTGAACTAGATGTATGAGTGAAAGTGATCCTTTCGCAGATGATCACAATGATCAGTATCACACAGGTGGTAGACCATGTCTCAGTGAACAGACACTGACTATTATACCTATTATTCTTAGAAATAGGCAGGTTACCTCACGTAGTTTTCCCTCATATACTTTTATGATCTGTTATTTAAAGTCTCATTTACATAACTATCAGATTGATCTTGGAAATTTTCATGACAGAGCCCTCTTGATTTCTCCGTAAGCCTTTAAGGATATGCTGAAACCCCAGGCACACAATAGCCAAAGAAAACGCGGTGAAAACCCTAGGAAAGTGGTTTTGCAAATGAGCGCCTCTAATTAGGCTTTTTGTATAACTGTAGTTGTAGTAAACCCTACTATGGAGTTTTACGTTGCAATTAAAAAATACACTAGTTGCGCAACTCGGGTACGCTTGTGATAGTATATTAAGTTAAATCAATTGTGGAATGCACAACAATAGGCTCAAAATTAAAAAACAATTTTGGTCGTTTGAGGGAGGTTGAATAGATACATTGTAGGTCTGTATATCCGTCAACACCAGAATTTATATTGTATAGGTGATTGACTGAATGTAATTACTACTGCTATGCTATGCTATATTATATAACAACAATGTATTTAATAGCTGAATTGAACATGCACTTCAACGACGACTTTTTTCAGTATATGTTTGAGATACTTCATATGACAAACAAACAGTCTCTAAATAATTATTCTAGATCTCGTAGTATTTAATCTCAATACAATGGCGGCACAAGATGCGTTTTCCCATGCATCATTACAGTTGTCAAGATTGAGAAGGCAAAAGGGCCTAAGAGACACAAAGATTCATGAAGTGAAAAATGTAACGTTTTAAGTATTTCGTAATAAATAAAAATACATACAATTTTGATAGGCAAAAATAGAGAGTTCCTTCGAAAAATACAAATCCCGTAGTAAGTAAGTATAAAATTGCTTTAACTTTATATATGAAAATATTTTTTTTATTTTAATATGTGTAGGGATTGAACTTTTTTATAATATCCGAATTGTACCGATTATTTTTATTTTCATATTTTACTTAAACTTAAATTAATTGTTGAAATGGCCTAGCTATATAATTATAATCGTCTAATATAATTTTGTTCTGATATTCCACAAACTAAGCCAAATCATATTATTTCACATGGATTACTCTATTTGACTCGATAAATTAGTTTATAAATCAAAACAAACCTAGCTTTCATTATATTCTAATAAGCAGAATGTAGCTAAGGAATCATCGCATAGACGAAGTAAATATGTATTTCGATTTAAAAATAGTTTATGCATACTACAAATATAAACAATCACATAAAATTAACTTCACGAACCGTATATCAATAACTTATTTTTCTTTCCAACATTATCACAGATACACATTTCCCCAAACGTAGCGAAATACGCACCTATCTCTTTCACATCAATCAAACATGGATGCTAGCAATCGTACGGCACATGCGTGCGGTTTTAAATATAAAACAGAGCGGCTCTGTGGGTAATAGCTCCCTCGACCAATCCCGGGTACCCATTTCAAGGATCTGGATGAAAGAGGCGTTGCTGAGGCCATCGCTCCTCCCTGAATAATTGGCTAGGAATGTTCCAGAACAATTTCGCGATTCGCGCCAATCCGATATAAAATGGCCGCCATTGCGATTCGACTGCTATCTGTCAATGTAAACAATGTGCGGTTTGGATAGTTTTTGATATCTATACGTAAATATAGAGAGCAAGTTCGATTCTATTGAGGGATTCAGCAAAGCAGTGATTAGTGATGAGTGTAAGTTTCTAATATTTTTTTTAATCGTTAGTACACAAGTAAATAAACATGATTATCCATAAAAATACTTCCATACCTCAGAATCTTATTTTTTAAAGTGAATTATCTAGAAAAATGATAATTTGTACAATGCTAAATGATAAAGTGTTAATTTATTGACTGTCGATATCATTATGAAAACTTTAATTCTCAAACGGATGAATGGAAGCATCATAATCAAAGTAAAATACAAAAAAATAACAGTTAACAGAAATACTATAAAATGACATTTAAAGAAACAAATAAAAATTGCTCAATAAGTATCACATCATTAAACACTTTTTTTAATAAAATACATTGCTTTTATTATCATCAAATCCACAAAAAAATATATCTACCTCTATCTACGAGTAAATATATAGCTACACATTACAGTAGGTAATTCTCCCTTTATTTATTTCCTTCGATTCATTTCGGAATAAACCTTAAAAGGAAGCTTCCTATTACGTCATAGCTCTACTATTAACAAGGATTCCATTCAAGAATCGTTATCTCTACGTGTGCAGATTGTGACAAATCACTACAAAATTTATAGATAAAATTAGAATGCATGACAAGGATGTACACTAATGACAAATGAACGATACCTAGTAGTAAACAGATTCAATAAACTTCGGATATCCGTTTCATATCAGGCTGAACATCAATTCGATAAATTCTTTGATTCAAGACTGATTATCAAAGTGTATGCAATTGTATCAACATAAATTTCTGTTGCTTAAATCCTGGTTTCATAGTATTGTATATCCCTGTCATAAATTCAATTAATACATAATAAGCCCTCATGTATCTCTAATATCACTTAAAACAATTGAACCCTAAGCCTTAACATTTTAACCAAGCTGCAAGAATTATGTTCTAGATCATATTTGGGCACCCAGGAAACTTTGACCTAATTCTAAGAAGCATTCAAGCTATTTTAACTATAGGTTGTTTATGATTCCATATATCACCTGCACGATGTATCATGGTTGCGAGAATCACTATGACGTCACTAAATCCCATGCCGCCACCGCCGCCTATTCCAGATTTTGTGAAGTATTTATTTATTTGGACATGTACGCGCAGTGGATTTCTTGATAGGGCTATCTGTGACGTAAGTAATGCTGATCAAACACAAGTATTAACAATACAGTTTAGTGTATTTATTTTTGACCAAATAAATATTTTTAAGGTAATCTTACACGTGCATAATCTGTTCACTCAAAAATTCAATTAATGAACTTACCTATATAGTTGCCTTAATTTATGGACATATTCAACGCTCTTAAAATTTATATATGAGTACATTACAAAAGGACAAGCAGTATCTATAAATTCATGGCTTATTTATGAAAATAATTTATGCGACTTTTATTGAAATATTACGTAAAAACTTTTGATACAGTTCAATTTTAACAAATCTATTTACTTTCGTACAGTTTTCGTGCGTAAATATATGTACATATATAAAAAGTGCAACAACGGTATCCTTATCCATTATTATTATTAAGTATACCTCACCTAGTCCTTCCTCAACAAACAGGCTGTGACTGTTCCGCGGACGTCACCATGGCTCTACTACACCCTTTATCACGGGAGCGGCGGCCACATAAAAACATTCGCAAGCCGTTCAGGATTCACACTTTACAAAGATCAGCCGACTCAACCTATCGGCCGCGTCGCGATTTCCGCGTGAAAACATCGATACATCGAATCGCGAACGAACGATGTGATCGCTTCCCGATGTGATGCTAGTGTTGCCTACCAAAGAAATTCAGTGCTGAACTATACCTGTGATAGTGATTTTTATCCAAAAAGTTTTCATGCAAAATGATCTTCGCCTCTTTGTTTACAAACGGATGGTCTGACAAACATTATAAACGCAGTAAGTGACATTATTATTTGTGAAGCGTAAACAATGTTCTTATATTAATCTTATTTGTTAAATAATAGTAACAAATGGACTAGTATTTTTTCTACTATTTTTAGTAGGATTATTAATAAATACCATTCTCATTTACCGATTAGAAACTCGACAAGTACCAACTCGTAAGTCTTAAACCTTCTTAACATACGCAGATTAGCAATCAAGTAGAGAAATTATTACGAACCACTTCGATTTAAGACGACACGCGAAAGGATTATGGCATATAAACTAAACAGTAGTCAATTTGTAGTTTATTGTATTAAAACCGCAAACAGACTACGGCTTCATACATTGCAACACTATTTGCGGATAAGCCTATTTTATGACACATTCTGCAATAATAACTTCAATGCGCCGCGCTTGTTTGACAAACTTGATTATTTATTTATAGAAAACGGAATAAATTACGTACATTATAAACATGATAAATTGAAGTTTAAATATTATTACTTAATATTATTTTTAAATATACATGGAAAATGTACTTCTATCAATTACATATAATTATTTATTTTCTATAAAGTTACTACTTTCATGCGATTTTCATTGAGTCTTAAACATTTATTTACTATCGATAGTGAGATTTAGTGGCTATAGCTTGCAGTAAAGCAAGTGAAAATTCTCATTACAATAGCGTGAACTCAAGTTTACAATGCGAAAATATCCACAAAACCACTAGTGTGGTAGAAAATTTAAGGCTACTGCACATTTACGGTAAATTTAAATTAGTTGGTCAGAAACCTAACAAGGTTGCCTAAGTTAATATATTGAAGTAGCCAGCACATTTTCTACTCATACTTTGTTGCTGTCAAATAATGAATACATAATTTCACTCTGGCGTGAAATTTATGGACACGGAAAGCAATATGATGTAAGTTTGTCGATCTTATGTGATGTTTACTTGTTAAAATTACACTCTCTCATCTTATTATAGATATGATAGTAAAAATGTGGAAGCAATGAAAATGATTATCTTTCAAAGGATTATATATCTACATTAACCTTCAAAGGCGAAATGTTAATTGAATATTGATAAAAGATAAATCTAAATAAATATATAATTTATAATAGGGGTCTACTATCGTACTACTTTATTATTTATTAATTAATAAATACAACTTAATATTTTTTTATTTATTATTATATTATGATTACTAAATTAATAAATATAAATGATTTTATTGATAACATTATTTGAATTATATAATAATCAAATAATATTATATTTGTAAATATTTACTTAAAACATTAAAAAAGTATTAACAAATTGATTTACTCGTACTTTATTGATTATTTCTTTATTGGTTTCGTGATTATGAAATTAACCCCTTTTTTAATTTCGAACTTTTCTAACGTAACGTAATGAAGCCATACAGAGGCATTGCCAAAATAAAAGTATATTCAAATTTCACCTTTATTACCTGCGCCGTTAGGTTGCGCAACAGTAATTCGCAACACCCACCGGCTTCTGAGAAAATTAAGAAAAGCCTTGACGCATCCATGAGTCATTAGAACCGGAAAAGCCATACAAAATCAATTTCTTCCCGTGCAACTAAATCAAACGATATTACTTTTCTTAAAACAATTTTTTTTTAGTTGATAAGGCGATTGTTCTTTTATCAATAATATCACGTTTTTCAATAATAAATCATATAAGTAAAATTTTATTTTTAATACATACTTTTAAAAAGGTTACACAACTTATTCATATTACAAAAATACCTTAACTTTCCCCATATAAACATTTCTAACAAAAAAAAGAGTTTATTTGACACTCATTAGCCACGACCCCTTATTTTTTTATTTACTAACCTAACTATTTATAGAGACCTAAGCCCGATGGCTTAAGCCATTATGTCACTGAGCAGTGAAAACGCAATGGGAATCTCCTCGCGTCAACCGTCGCATTGTCTCGGGTCATCGTATCGTGAGCTTATTAGTTCGCACGCTCAGTTATCGGAAACATTTATAATATTGCCCGTCTTTTTGTGCGAGTACATCATTAGGCACTTTTATTTATTACGTGTGTATGTTAAATTTTTTTTTGTAATTTTATTTTCGTCTATTTTTTGTATATATACATAATAAAATTAAGTCCGCCGATTGAAATAATATAGATTAAATTAATTTACTCTAACAATTAATACTTTTATTGTAATATTTCAATTTTCACCTAAAAAGCTAAGAAAACAAATTATTTAATACTTTTATTTACGATTTTAATGTTATTTTATCAGTTTATTAAATAAAAACTTAACATTTTGGCATTTAATAATAATATTACTTTTTAATACACGTGTATAAATTTCCCGATCAAAGTATATTTCATTATTCTGTACCTGCATGTAGGCCAAACGGATATCCTAGCCAGTTATACGTCACGAGACGTCAAAATCACCAACTGCCAATGATTCATCTCTCAAAAATAGAACGAGCGGAACAACGGAACTTTTAAGTGACAAATACTCTTCAATCAAGCTTTCATGTTGATTCTATCAAACACAATGTCCAATCCAGTTAAATTTGCAAAATTAAAGATATCCTGTTTAAATCTTATATGAGTGAGTTGTATCCATACATGGAAATAATCACTTATTAAATCCACTTACGTAATCACATTGATAAGAGCTATTTACAAAAAATTTTTACAAGTGTACAAATATTATTAAAAATAAACCGTTAAAGGGTTAAAAGCTAACTTAGCACTAAAACTGTGTTACTACTATAAGACATACATAAGAAATCCGTCTAATAAAGCTATAAAACTAATTAAATACACGTCAATACACCGCAAGCGAAGCCGCGATCGCTTGATAACTTGGCTATAAATAGAACCGACCTCACTATGACGTCGTGTACCTACTTTCAGTTTTGGAGTCCTATTAACAGAAGTTTGCGACATGCAAATATATGACTTGTGATGCCGAGGTGACGTATTCCACAAAATTCAGTAGTGATGCTCACTGTTACTAGCATATTTCGAAGACGGTATCTTATCGCGAATTATGTAAATCAATACAAATACATCGATAATTCTACGCGTGGAAATTTTAATGTTACTGTTTTATCTGTGTCTGTGTGTGCATTGACAACTAACTGTCAATCCATCGAAAATATAGATAGAGAAGCATTTTGGAATAAGTAGTGTATCAGTTCTTCAATTATTAATTGTTGATATTACGTTCTAATTAACTTTTAAGAAAGATGGGTCGTAATAAAAATCCTAATTTCAAAGATACACATATAAATAATTTAACATTATAATTTAGCATTTTATAGAATTTTTATATAATTAGCTCAAGTTATAGCACAAGTTCATATTCATTCATTCATTCCTCATTATTTTAAGCTTACCTTAATTATTATTTTTGATTCGTACATAATATCGTACAGCACCAGTTAATAGAGTCTTCGCCAGCACGTCTCATTTCACTTTAATTAAATGTGTAAAGAAATAATTCTTCAGATGTCACCCCGTGCATGAATTTTCACAGCCAAGCAGCAAGTAAAGTGAACTCACAACACTGTGTTAGTAAACAGAACGCGAGTCTCACTTGTTTTCTTTTTTATTTCAAAAGCGACACAAAGATGATACTGGCCAGTATCTGTGTCAAAACGGAGTAAGCTTCTCAGACGATCTTTTTTTAAAAAGCCCTTAGTTTACCTTTATACTTAGACCTTGAGCTCTTGTTAATATTTACGTTGCAAGCCGCCTCGGCCAACAGAGAAAATGAAAGTGCTTATTATTTGGATAAAATACTAAAACTTGCCCCGTCATCATTATTTATTTTTCTGCATATCGTAAATTAGACTAGAATTACGATTAGATACAAACATTGTCTACTACGTGATGAGTTCCCTTTTTCCGAATGACTGTCAAAATTGAATGAAAATTATAACTTCTGACTGAAGTTCACACAGACAACTTATCACCGTTTAATCACTTAATTATCCCAGTCTAAACAATATTACCCAAATATATTATCTCGAACTAAAAGAAATAATAAAAACTATTAATTTTTATTTCATCAATAAAAATATTGCTAAACGTTATACTTTCATCTAAAACATGCATAAATATTAATTTCTAATCTCTCAATCGACCACTGACTCATACATTCTTCATGATCGAGGCGTATAGTGATATAGTTTATCTTTTGTAAGGTATTCAAACTGAATATTGATATCAATAAATGAGTAAAATAATCGGATAAGACAAGTGTGCGCGAGCTGTACCATGATATAGAAAGTGATGCGGTGACTCATTATACTAGAATTCAGCAAGACGATTTATGTAAGATTTACTGCAGATAAGCGCCGGTTTTATTGGTATACTATTCGCAAATTTTATCTATTCCAAAAGAGTAATCAGATCAGTGAACTTATCAAGTAATTTCGATGCTTTGTCACATAGAATTTATGTTAATTCGTTATCAGCGTGATTGTACTATCAGATTCCTCAATGGTGACATAATGAGATTTCCTTCGGAAGTATGACGGATCTTGTGCGTACTTGTCGAAGAGCGGTCCACTCGAGAGCCGCGGAGTAGCATAGATTCGCCGATGATTCATCGCGTATCTACTCGGATCTGACCGAATAATTACCCGTTTGCATAATTTTATGAAAGCGGCCAACGATTATTTTTTACCACACCGCCACACCTATTATTTGATATCGATTAGTTTTGTATCCATATAGACTTTGTATGATCTAATTTGGCTAGTCGTTAGTTTAAATATATTAGCCTAAATTACGATAACAAAACTTTATGGGTGTTAAGTAATTATTCTTAAGAATAATACTTTACACATAGAAAATATATAAATTATTTCAGATAAAAGATATATAACAACAATACATACGATACAACGATATATAACAATAAATACTTATGTTAATGTCAATTTAACACGTTCATAATTTTCAATTGTATTATATTAAATATAAATCACGATAATGTTATAATAAATGAGCGAATAACAATATATCTTATAAAAATACCATTGTAATACCTAAGCTAGAAAATAAAGTTGAAAGTTGTCCTTTTGTGTCGAAAGCTTTCATTATAGGAAAAAGTCGGAGGCATCGCTTTCCGCGTGTCTAACCTGTGTTTGGCATAACCACAGCAGCGCAAGTAGTCATTTATTCCAGCAAAAGTGCTCGTGAGTGTTGATACGTTAACCCTCGGGCGGTCGGAGGTTTCGCGTAGTTTACCAGCTATTTCATATGTTGGCTGGAGATTCGGCGACCATTCATTCGACTCGAGCCTGCCCGTACGCCGGTGTCGCGCTCGATCGCGGCCGCGTCGAAAAATATCTGACTCATACGACTTCAACAGCCGTGTTCGAACATCAAAAGTGCAAATGTTAAGTGAATTGAGAAAATTGTAGTGTGTTCTTTGGAATGGTGCTTTTGAATATGGACTTGCCGAATAGAAGACCAATGCATTGTTGATGGATGTCTTTTTAACTGGTGTGTGCTTTTGTAAGTTGTCACTTTATTTTATCGGTTTTCTATTGTGAATTTTACCCACGTTGTTATTTGTGTATATTTAAGATTCAACAAGCATAAGTGATGGAAAACGGTGTTTTTATTAGTTTTAGAATTATTACTTTCATTGCTGACTAAAATAAACTGAATGTACAAGTAGTAAAAATTATATCACGTGAAAAATAAATCATAATTAATTTCGGAGCACGGCACCGATCTCAAAGCTTCCAACATAAACATAGTAGCCGGTACTTAGTCCATATAAGTGGATGCAAGGGGCCGCGAATCGAATATTTACAGTTAGTAGTCGAAAACATTGTCTCGTACGTGTTGTGCGCCGATGCATCGCCTAGGTACCGAATCGGCGATCGTGTGGGAATGAGCCCCAGCGCTCCGTCGGCGATCTTAAAGGGCCCCCTTCGTGGAAACCTCATCTCGTTGACATTCGATACACAAAAGTTTATCTTTCTGAATTCGAAACACACGTCTACTGTAATTTTCGGACCACCGTGACTCAACTTGTCTAACCACTTCATTATGTACTAATTGTTCGCGAAAACTCAGCGACGGTAACAGTTGATCGGTTTTTTACGTCGTGCTAAGTAGTCTTAATTGAGTACTAAACACAACAGTGCTATAACTATCAGAAATCAAATTTGTTAAATTGTAAATAAACATAGCCAATACTTTTAATTTCATAGAAAATTAAATTCATACCCGCAATCTAAACATTATACAAAGTGACATAAAATAATAAGCGTGTTTACTATTGCAAAACATCTAATCCTACAACACATTCTGACTACTCTCATGCCTTTATTAGAAATCAGTTTTCCGTATTTGAATTGAACGCGATGAAAGCAAACAACATTAGCCAGTTACCAGAACCGTTCGTAAGGCAGTATTATATAAAATAGTTTTCAAGAAATGCCACTTAAACGCGAAATCAGATTAAGACGGCTAAACGCAACTAGATTGGTGAATTCATATTTTTATTATCTCTCTTATCAATGAAACAATAATACTGAACAAAATGGCGCTGAACAAAGTTCGGGAAATAATGTCGTGTGGCCTTATTTTACTGATAATTCAAGATTCGAAGGCTGAATAAGAAGATGGGTTTTCAACGTATGTATTCATTCATTCATTCTGTTTTCTATGACAACTTATTTTTAATACTTTCTTCTTAAACTAAATAATTTAATTCAACTTATTCCTTTCACTGATCATTTTAATCAATAATAATAAGATTGTTTGATTATTATACGCATAAATTATGAAGTCCGACGGATAATAATTTATGATGAATTTGCTTCACTGTGAAATTGTGTGATCATGTCGTGTTCTGTAAGTTAAAAACAGCTATATATGTTTTCAATTTGTTAGATCACTATAATATTTAATGTAATATATTAGTGAATTCATTATTAAATTATTAAAAGTATTTTTTATTAATCTGACTTGGATCCAAAATTACACTACTAAATGAGAATTTAATTTATTGCCTGTTTTAAATTTCTTCAAAACATGTCATGGTGATTTCTAGTCCAGACATTATAATTCTAGATCATATCAACCCCAATGTGAATGCATGAAACCTATCTTATGATAACGATATCAAATTATCAATTATTAACCTTATTCTACATTGTGAATCACACTAATTAAGGCTGAATTTTAGCGAAAGGGACTTTACTTGTATCATGTATCCTCACTATGGATATAATGTTGGTATTTCATAATATAAAAACTTAATGCGCAATGAGCTTATTAATCTAAAGATAAGACCATAATTCTTTCTAGGTCTATGTGTGATTAACAAAAGGTATTCGTATACATGTTTAAAGCTTATTAATTAAATTTATGTGATAATTAAGTGTCGCGTAATGTTTCAATACATAGGTTAATCACGTGTTACAATATTATTTTTTTACTGCGAAACCACCTTTGTAAATAATAAAACTTATTTTATAGTTAGCATAATGTACTCGTATGTCTTGTTGGGAAGAAAAGATTGCGAAAAGAGTTCGTAACACTATTACTAAATTAAACATAATGTATACATCTAAGAAAATACCGGAACAATATAACTAAACAATCTTAATACTATTTTCCGATATTTCAATTGTGTATTTTTATAGGCAATGATGATAACTAACAGTAGTAAAGGGCTTAATAAATATTAACAAAAGTCCTTGGGTTAAACGAAACAACATGCATTATTTGCATAGGGAATGCATTGTTAAATTGATTTCATTTTTACTACGCTTTAAACTCTGTAGCTTCATAAAGTTTATTTACCAATTTAATACTTATCAGCCGCTTTTTGGAATAAGTAGCATCGTCAGCCTACTGAATATTTAAAAAACAATCAACGTAAGATATTTCCCTAAAATTAATAAAAGAGCAAGATTTTACTCACTTAAATTGTATAGGTTGTTCTAAATAATATTTAAATACCTTGGATTTCAATTGTTTTAAGTAATAAGTAGTTTCAAAATTAGGATCTCATTTGAATTATAGTTGAGCGCCGCCACCGTAAAAGTTTGGCGAATAACTTAACAATAAATTGAACTATAATTGTGGATCCGGTAGAATATAAAGCTCAATTAACTCGTAAGAAACGACGTTCAGTTAGGAATATGTCCTCTTTAGCCGTCCATAAATTATCTGCTCAAGGACATTTAATACGAAATTTCCTCCTCCCCCACAATGCAAATGCATCGTAAAACTCGCACTTTCTATGTTTTAGCACTTACTTCTCTCGGACAATGTTTAACATAGCAGCCTCTCGGTCGGAGGTTGAGTACTTGTATTTTATTCAAAAGTTGGAAAAGCTTAGCAAAATTGCAATGCGCTGTTGGCACATAAAACATATTTTACGACGCAGTCGCAAGACATCAAAACGTTCAATAAAATTTCAAACGTTAAATCGGACGGAGGACAGCCTTTTTGCAATAACCTCTTTTGAGGAGGCGTGGCGGCTCAAAGCTGAAAAGAGATTGACCTTTCGCACGCTGATGGATTTTTAATTAAAAAGAAACGTCATCTTTTGGTCGGAAAGTTTCATTTTGCAAAAAATTCATTAACTTCCGTCATGCGGAGCGAAATAAAAATTACTAACTTACGACGATTACTCAATTCATGTTGTTCAATCTTTTAGTACTCTACATATGATGAATTACTTAAATAAAAACCACTTCAACATCAACATGTATTGCGCTCATTATATAATATTATCGAAATCTAAATGAATTTTCTATTAATTACCAAATTATTGAATTGTTTCATACAGTTTCATTTGCATATTTTATGAACCAATTTCGTATAAAGTAAACCAAGAATCCTAGCAACTGAATCCACGTAAAGATTTACTTATTAATGCAGAGCCTATTGGACTGTCTATATGTTGGGAACAAAAGAACTTGATGCGCCATGAGACTACGTTTTGTACAGATAATCTGAAAGACTGTTATTTTTTATTGTTAAGTCAACATGGTCCTGACTTGATGCATTGAGATGATACCTTGGAAACAAAGTAAACATTGACTATATTTTTTATATACTTCAGAATTGAAAAGAACTCCCTTTTAAATAATAAATTTATAATCCTAAGGTTTAATATATAAACTATCTTAATTCTTAGTGTCAGAGGTCACTAAGACGTTAGAATAATATCTTACTGAAAATAAAGCTTATAACCTTGGTAATCAGAAGTTTATATGAAAACGGAACTTATTGCGTGAATTTAACAATTTTCATGATCAACATTGACATTGTATGATCAAGAAATTAATAAGAGAACATTGCTACATTAACCACGTTTACCCTTTACTGTTTACTGTTTGTGTCCAATGTTACGAAGATTTCACTTACCTATGAGAGCATTGTAACCGGTGACGACTAGTTATGTTTTGGCAAATCGAACCACCGTTTCGCCCTATTCTTTACCTTGTATTTGATCAGTTGCTTACTCTTTTGTTTTGCTATGACGTAAATTCTAAATCCTAATCCAAAGTATTACTTCATATCTTGTCGTAGATACTGTAAACAATAAACATTACCTACAGATGTCCGAAAACTCAAGTCATTATTTTTTATATACGAATGTAAGAGTTTCCGTGATGTCTAGTAGTTGAAAAAAGAGATTTTAATATTTGTGAATTTGTAGAAATAATGAAACTCACAGCCATTTTATTGCCAAAGAGCCAATATTATTTAACCTTCTTTATGTAAATACTACTACAATAGATTTAATTGTAATTTAATGTAAACACCTACTATTGTCTTAAAACGTGACCGAATTCAAAGTTAACCACTCTACCAAATCAAACTTTCCTAATTCTATTTATCCCTTCATGAACCAAGAATCCTTTATATATACCCTTTTCTTTGTGCATACAAAAAAATATAAATTATCTCCCGTTTTCTCTGTTCCAGGTTATCTCAGAAAGCCTCTGCTTGCCCTCTCTCTCCTAGCCCTATTGATAATGTGTCTGACACCGGTGGAGTCTGCGCCGCGGACGACGGAGCACCGTCGCCGGCACAACAGACGTCATTCCGAAGCCCTAATAGAAAAAGCCAAAGAAATCACCAAACGGCCCCGCAGTCACCATGCGGAGCTGTACAAGAACGCAACGAGGTTGATACTAAAAAGGCTGAAATACACCGAGAATAGCTTAAAGGAGGAAATGATGAGGTATAGAGGGACCAAAGAGTCTCTCTTCAGTGGGAACCCCAATTGGCTGCCCAAGGTCAACTTCGTGGAAGTCCACAGCCATCAGTACCGGAGTCCTGAGAGACGAGTGAGTATTCTTTTGTTTAATTTTTGTATGAATTTTTGCGATACGAATGTAACATAGCAATGCGAATGCGATCACTTTATTACAATTATTATTATTTTAGAAGAAAACGGGACTTATCACGTGTATTTTATAAACAAATAATTACCTTTGCTACCCCGTTAAATCATATTAAGGTATAGGTGACCGAGGTGATGTTTTGTCCTCTTTGAAAGCGGCGAAAACATAACAAAAATGTTGGAATTCTTTTGATCGTTTAATTTCGTAACGTATATTTTAATTAATTTATTTGATCTGTAATACAATATTTTATTACAATTTAATCTTTTATTCCAAAAAACTTCCAGCTTATTAAAAACACTAGATTACTATACAATATTTATTGTCCTACAATCGTTACATAAGTTAGCTTACTAAGAAATCAAAACAGTTTCATATTAACATCCTGTTACAGTCGACTTAGTAGTAGGTCGCCTAAGTCAAAAAATAGCGTTACTCAACGCGTACTGTCGAGATGAATAATGCATTAGTCAGGGTGATAGTCTCCAGCATAGATGGTCCAATGCCAAATTTAAAGTGACTCATTCAATGGCAATTAATTTATAGGCGTAGCTGTATGAGTTTCGGTTATGACTGTACGTGATATGATCATTATGTTTGATGTTTTTGTATATTTTTAAAGGGTTGTTATATAATACTTTTTTACCGCGTGAGGCTGGGAAGTCAATAAAATTATGATTATTGTTTAGTTCGGCTGAAATAAAATATCACATAATTAACGTGTATAGAAAATCGTTTATACGAGTATCTATAGTATAAATATATATCTAAATTAATAAGTCTAATGAATCGCCATTAAAATTAACGTCATATATGAGGTTACTCATAATGTAATTAGGTTATTTATAAATCGCGGTTATATAATGAATAAGATTGGAATGAAGTTTTTTTGTCAAATTAGTACAACGTTAATACAATTTTTCTATTAGGATACATGAACAAAATCTTATTTTTACTTAAGGTAGATTACTCGTACGTTAAGGCAACGAAAATATCATCCTTCAAACCCAGCACTAAAGTTGCGCAATTAAGTAAAAACTCTTAATTAAAAGTCAATTCCCGAGCTTGAGAAGATCACTTCATATCTTCCTGTTTTTATGCCATTTTCGCCTTGCATTAACCTTACACGAGATTCGCCGACTAAATTACAAGCGGACTCCAGTTTACATACGTTTTACATTGTACTTAAGGGCTATAAGAGCACTTTAATCATCGGCGGACTTTCCCTTTTTATACAAAATCCGAGCTAAACTGGATTCTCTACCAAATTAAAGCCCTCAACAATTTAATTTACAAAGGCAACAGCAGAATATGCCCTTATGGCACTGTGATTGCAGGTTTCAATTCAATTTTCGCCAGTAACGTATTTATGAATGTAATTGAATTGTTACTCAATTTTATGGTATGTAATTTGCCTTTCAGTCGTAAAATATTATTATCCCGGCGTCCGCCATCTTGGATTGCAATAGTCACGATTTGACGTGTACGATTTTAGTATTTTTTATGTCATTAAAATGCATCTTAAAAGCGAAAAGGATGGCAGGCGTATCCTTTCAAAAAAATTTGCATAGATGAGAGATTTCGTGTGCACGCGATCTTTTTGTGTACATAACTATAGGTATACGGGTACAGACGAGCGCTTATTCCTTCTCAACTTTTGAAACAATAAAAGCTATAGTATTGTGTGCCAAAGGAATTATGCGTTTAAGAAAATATGATTAATCATATCACTGTTATGAGTAAGGATGGGTACTAAAACTTATTGGAAAGCACGCTAGTTGACAAATGTACATAGATTAACTAAATTTCAAACAATACTCTCAAAGATTTTTAATTACAAAGTTTAGCTTTCTTTATGTGACTCCCCGTAATGTTTTAAAAAACATATTTTTCCATTAACTTATCCTCCTAGTATAGAATATATAACATTTAATTTAAAAATCAACTCCAAACGGGAAGAATCTCGACGCACTATTTGCACATTCGAGTGGTCGTAGGCGTGATGCTATATTCAATATGAAATATTATAACAAGCTTATTATGTTGGTAACTGTATCGGTGAGACCAGACCGATGTGATATTTCTGTGTACAATTATGATAATTGGCACTATTTAATGATACAATTTCTGATTCGAAATTCGAATGATTTCTGTCATAATGATGCCTCCAGACTTTAGACCACTTAATAATTGCACGTTCGAATATTCTTATTCGTTTTGGCTTCCCCTGATGTGCCTTCGTTTAAGATTCGTTTAAATACATACGGTTTTACGCCGAGCCTTTGTTCAGAAACGCATATGACACAAAAATTAATAGGTGACTACCGACTACTAAAGGGTGGATGCAAGGAAATTAATATTGAACAATTTGTGGCAACTTTTATTATGTCAAGGTATTTTAAAAGTGTTACACTAGTCAAAACTGTGATCACAAGATATCTCTATACATAAGATAGTATATACTAACATACTTATTTACAAAGTTTTAATTCGAAAGCAAAAGTGGTTCGCTTCTCAAAACCCTATAGTAATAGATACCTACTAGATCAGTGTACCTAATGAGGCATTCAGTAAGTCTGTGCCTATTCCCAGACACTAGCCTATTACGAACCCAGTCGTCTCCTACCTGAGCCCCACTTAAGACCCAAGACGCAACCGTGTGGTATAATTGCTTAAACCCGCTTCATTTGTTTGTAAGGACGCGCAATCACGATCTTCAAACAGCGTACAGTTAAGCCAAATGAACTTGTTATATTTAATTGTTTGTTCGGCACACAAGCGGCCACGAGACTTTCTATGCACTTGTACTTATTAATTAGTTGACACAAGTTAATATGAAACAATAAGTGCGTGAGTCGAGAGCATGTCACACATTTTGGACGACGGATTACGACCTTGTCACAGTGTAGGAATAGGGATGAGCAAATGAAGGAAACAAATTTAAGTTTCGAGTATACATAGTTGCAATTGTATTGAGACATGTCATTTAAAAATCATTTAACGCATGGTGATTCCACTCTAAATTGTATTAAAATACCAATACAGAAATGTACCGCTTAAAATCTTGTTAATTAATTGTCAGAATAACTAAGTCATTTAAATTTAAAAATATTAAATGTAACCTATAAATAATTTCAGATAAAAAGCAGTTAATAAAAGAAAGTATACGTGTTTCAATATTTTATAATTAAAATATTTGGTTTCCTTACATAAAGTTATATCAAAAGTGTTTACATTAATAAACTGATATTGAGAAAAGTGCAATCGACTGAACCGAACCGAACTAATGCATACCGTAAACCGCTTGCTCTCTACACTGTGTCCCAAGTGTAAGGCCACTTAAGAAATCTAAATATTTAATATTGAACACAGAAAAGCGTTAGAATTCAAGTGATCTCGACATCGCCCGCACCGTTGACTTACTGACAATTGGACAATTCAATAGTCCATGGTTTTAGACACGCCACCCATGTATATGATACTCAAATTAATTTGTAATTCTAAATACACTAATTAACAATCTGTGTAAAAAGTTATAAGTGAAAATAATATAATTAAATATGTTATCAAGACCTTAATTGACATTCTTGAAAACAAAAAGTTTTACTTTAGTTGAGTTTAGGAATTGTTCATTACGAAGAAAAATTCTACATCGAAATATTTCCTAATAAA
The DNA here is from genome assembly GCA_030578115.1 of Leucoptera coffeella. Classification (NCBI taxonomy): domain Eukaryota; kingdom Metazoa; phylum Arthropoda; class Insecta; order Lepidoptera; family Lyonetiidae; genus Leucoptera; species Leucoptera coffeella. Next base: position 139,860 of record JAMBLF010000406.1, read on the forward strand.
CTATAATGAAGCGCAAATAAAATGTACGATACTCTCTTAGGCGCAACGCCCCGTAACATACACCCTCCCGATGCTTGTTAAGGTAACGCTTTCAACGAAACAACGCGAAAATGCATATGAGCGTGTCATTATACCTCACTGAGACTAATGGAGGCTTGCGATTCTTCTGTAGTACCCCGTTTGTCTGCTGCACGTACAAGGAGGAAGACCTCAACCTAACCACCTCCTTGCATTACTGACCTCTCTCACTGGCTAACTTCTTAACAAGCCGAGGTCTTGAACACTGGTTAATGTGTACCTTGAAACGCTGTGTTTAATACAGCTTATTGTGAGTCCCGTAGCTTTTAATACTGGAACGTTGTATACGGACTTTAAGTTAAAGTTCCTTAGACTTTTGTTAAGACGTTGAAATCTTAACGAATTGATTTTCGAGAAGTTTCCTTGTTAATGTTTTATGAGCGGGCGAACGTGTGGTTTTCTTTGGCTTAATCTACATATTAGTAGGGCTTAGCATTCCTAAGGGGAACTAAAGAATGTACTAAATCGTAGTTTGACTAGTTATTGTATATAATTTTGACCCTTTAATATTCGTCCTTAGAAAATTATGTTTCTAAATATGTATGTGTGCATACGTTCACTTTAAATACAGTGACAAAATCAGTCTTTATCTGAAGGCTTTAAAAGAATTAAATGATTTGTTAACTAGAATAAAAGTCAAACATTTCTCACAGTAATTTCAATAAACAGTATGCGTGACTGCCTCTATCTTCAGGAATATGAACATCAAGAGTAACATATTCTTCCGAACGGACTACAGTAGTTGTTTACGTTGATATGCGATGTACTGGTAACTATACTCGTATTTCCGGTGTAGCTTGTCCGACAATTAATTGTAATATAGAAAGACATCTGCCTTATAGCGAGCGAGGAAAATTATTCACATCACATACAACTTCATTTTGCTGTATTAAAATGCGACGTTCATTTCTCGTTTACCATAGCTGATGTAATATAATCAGAAAATTTAAGATTTACTTCTTGTGATGAATTAATATGGAAGAATTTATTTTTCCAATCGAACTTTCTTTATTAAACTTACACACACCCATTATCCTTCTCATACACGCTCTTCTGTTCTTCACATTACGTACACCCGCCTTGGGAAGAATGTCTCTAATTTGATCTGTATAAGTCTTTTATTAAATATTGTCGAAGAATTTATATTTAATATCGTAAGTCATAAAACCTTTAACAATACACCGAACTTCAAAATATAATTAGGGATTAATGAAGTATGAGACTTTAATCATGCAGAGAATCATTTATTCCAGTTTTACAACTATAATATTGCATCAATATTTACTTTTTAGTATGACTAATAGCTCTTGTACTAATACTATCTTTAAAGGCTTCATTCGACGTATGCACGTGATGCAATTCTACGACATGTCATAAAATCATTTCATTGATTACGCCATTATTTACTCACACGGTAGTAAGGAGTTGAATGAAATGTTAACGGCGGTATGAAGAATCATTTATTTTCATCTACCTTCTGTAACAGCTGATTCATGAACACATCATAGTTTCAAGACGTGAATCACGCTGAAACTACTGAAAATACAGTAGTCATCTATTACATAAGTAGCTAGTACTACAACCGCTATTTAACAATTCTATTCAGAACGAATCTGATTTGATAAAACTTTACTTTCCTTGAGATCCGCCATTACTTTCGTTGCCATGGTAACAGATTTATTTACCAAAAAAAAAGTAAGGATATTTATTACAATTCTATATTTATTGAGCTATTCATTATATAATGATCTCTGAATGTTTATTTAATATGTATCATCATTTGTCACACGGAAGCTTTGCTTGGCACCTTAATCTAATTTAAGACGAATAGTAATTTAAACAAACAAACAACAGATGCGAAAAGGATATAAATTTAGAATCTGATCGTGTGTCACTTCACCCATTCATGCTGAAACTGTATCGGAATTTACTACGGGGCAATCCAATGACTCACTTTTCATTCATACGTACGCTGATACATGTACATACATACCCCGATATATGAGCACTGTATGTGTTTAGCGTTAGTCAATGTACACGACTGTCTATTGTAGAATTTAGCTCGTGATTAGAACACGAAACTTATGGTTTTAAACCAAACATTTTTATTTTAATGAATCCCTTTCAATTATAAGCGTAAATAGGTGGGTGAATCACATATGGGTTGGATATTAATGTTAATTAATAAATATTTCTTGCGGTAATAAAACACAGATAAATATAACTGAGTTAAACATCTAACGTATGTGTATATATGTAATATCGGTTCATTATCGCTCAGTCAAAAGATCCGTTTCAGTTCATTTTATAAGATTACTATTTATAGGTTTGACGTGTTACTGTGAATAGCTCAAATAATTTAGTAATTTACTGTTTAGTACAACTTTTAGCAACAAAATTCGAAGGCTAGTAACCGTTAAAGGTGTTGGGTTGTTAAGACTTGCAATAAAGAAGACGTTTTGCAAATACATTTGTCAACGTATTAAAACTACGATTACGTAAAGTTATGTTTGCAAAAAGTTATTTTAATGCTAACGATTTCACGTAAACACTTGTGAATCTCGATTCTTGTTTAGCACTTATAAATAATAAAATATAAACATTTCGATTACATTTCAAATATACTTTAATTACGATGATAGGTATGTTTACAAGACGCACGTTTTATATGTTATAATGTTCTCTAAGTTAGAAATTAACGAATATTAGTCTTATCATTTTCGGTGCAAACCTAGCTGTCATTATATCTACAGGAACCCTTACGAGTAATATGATCCATAATACAGCTAATATTAAGAGCAGAACAGAACTCAGTTATCTTACACCACATAATACTATTATTTACCTTTCTGTAAATTCCTTATTTATGTTTTAAATTATAGCTAAAATAATTTTTAAAGGGACAGTAAGGCGGTCAAAATTTTAGCTTGAACTATCAAGCCGTAACATATCTTTGAGCAGAATCAGTCTTTGCGTATCATAAAACTTGTATCGCTGTTAGATATACAATAGAACGGCATCATGGCAATGCAACAAGTTTGCCAGTATTGTGTCATGGATGAAGCATTTGGTCTCGGTGCACCTACTTCGAACCTGCCCGGGTCACAAATCCTCGACATGAATTAACAAGGCTCGCACTACGCTCAGTGTGATTGTTGTAGCCTTTACACCTAGCTATGTTTGTTTGTCTTAGGATATATTATGTTATGTATTATATCTGGATGACATGTAAGCGTGTTAGTGTTTACAATATTCTAACGATATCATTCATAAATCAGCAGTCTGGCATTAGTTTTAGAGCGGTTGAATGTTTACTAATTGAAAGAAAATGTCTTAAAAATGACCTACTACCACTTCAATCTTTTGTGACTATTGAGTTCCTTATTTAATAGATAAATACGATTAACCATTAAAACAATAAAATTTTGCGTTAAATTATCAAACAGCACTGTGAAAGATAGTCAATTAGAATTCTTTAAGCGTTATTTGCAGTTTCTTGAATTACACTTACTAGTAGAATGATTATACTCGAGTACTTTATATGAATGCTAGAATGAAACGTCCTTGAATAGCTAAATTAGAATTAGCAGGGCCTGTTACTAAATCATCAGTTCTTAATTAAGATGTAAACTACATTTGACTTATGCACAAACTAAGTTATGTTATAATAACTGTCTGCTTCTAATAGGTATGTAGTCTATAAGACCTATTCCATGAGAAACTTGCCGAGAGAACGCAAATTATAAAGGGAACTGAATTAACAGTGGTATTCGAATTTGTATTCAGAACTACAATTGTTATAAATGCATAAAAAATTAAAAAAACAAGAAAAACACATGTTAAATTTACTAGTGTCCCTTATGAAATTAAAAATATACCGTTTATTTCGATTACACGCCCAAAGCAGTAAATTTACAAATTTTACATACTTTACATTTATGTGCGAATAAATTTCCTAACATCATTTTTCTTTTGTTCACAGTTCCGATACGTTGTTCCAAAGTTGTACAAGCACTTGATGGAATACAAGATAATCTTCGACCTTCTCAAAAGCGTCCGCGTCGAGTCCAACATCGACTTGTTCAAGAGGCTTCAAAGCAGAAGGCATTTCCTCAACGTGACCCAAAACAAGCTGGAACTGATCATAATTGAAGTGACAGATGCTTTGCAAACTGTCAATCTACCGATCCCTTATTTCGACTCCACTCAAATGAACTTGAATCAGTTTGAACACGTCGTAGACAGCACGAAATGGGAATTCCAAGACCAAATAGCTCTCAGAGGATACGAGAATCTTCTAAACTATTGGTGGCTAGAAATCCGATGCTCGAAAACTCGAAAGAACCACCGACTGAACATGAAATGTGTAAGATACGAGTCCTTACTGAAAAAGCGAAAAGACAGGAAGAAAGAAAAAGATAGAAAGCTCTGGATTCAAGAGAAAAGAATTTAATTGCTAGCCATAATTTCCCAAGACTTTTTGACACGTTTATATTGAAGTGACTTCGAAAATTTTCAATATTTGACGCAATTGTAATGTTAAATTTAAATGTAAGACTTTATTTCCTATTTATGTTAGGTTTGCTGCGGCTTTTGCTTTAGTCTAAGGTAGGCAGCAGGCGATGCTCTCTTTCGTGTTTGTAAACCTATAACGATACAATAAGGTTATTTATTGTTGATTAAGTAATGGGTCGAATCATCTGTGATATTTTAATGACGTTAACAGTATTTATTGAATTCTAGGCTGTAAGTTACCTTACGTTCCTTTCTTCTATCTCTAAGTTGGTTTTTCGTGTTCTCTGATTGTTCAAATTGATCCGATCATACATTTTTATTTTAAACGTAAATTGTTTTTGATATAAGTATATTGTAACAACAGTTGTTAACATACAACATCTTAATAATTACATCTATTTACTTATTGCAAGATGCAAATGACAACTCAGATAATCCAGCAACATTTGGTTCATACTAACCTGTGTCCCAAATATTCGTAGGCTCTTTGCTTTGTGACGTGCATCGTACCTTTTTACTCAAAAATAAAAAATATTCATTTAAAAAGTGTACATCCCAAAGTAAGGAATTGCTTACAGTATTAATAACTATGAGCCGAGTTTGTATTTGCATTTCTCATGTACGTAAATTAAAGTTCACACTTTTACTTAATCTAAGGACACGTTAAATTGTAAAATATTTGAAGAACATAACTATAGTGATGGTGGTGTGTGTTCACTATATAATATAATTGTGAAAAAGTTTCGAATCCTTAAATAGAAAGTTACTTGCCTTATGCATTGTCGAATTCGATGAGATATGGAGTTGATTATAAGGGATCACTTGTATTTCCAAAGTGCCTTTTAAGTATTAAATTAATGAGTATTATGTCTACTTTTAATTCTATTTTCTGTAGTAAATATATCAAAGCAGCTTCTAGAAAATGCTAGTTTTAAAAACAAGACTTTGTACAGATAAGTTAAGTAGGTTATTTATGATACTTAGCCAGTAGTCTGTTGAGAGCGAAATTATTGAAATGCCTTCTTCGCTAGTACTGTGGTACTTATTATTATTTAAATGCCGAATTTTGCTTGTTTTTTATTAAGTATTACGAATCAAGTATTGAATCAAAATAAATGTTTTATATCGTACTTCCTTTTTGTTTTAATTCCTTTCAGACACTCGATTATTTTTCCCCTGTTGGGGAAATAGTAATTACAAACTCATTTTTGCATTAGGTATTGACAACACTACCATTTTGCTACCTTTATTCACAAGCTCATTGTGTCTTATTTGGATAAAGTTCTTTAATAGTGCTTGAGAGTAAAATTTTAATATAGAATTTATGGCAAATTCTGTGCTCTCGAACTTGAGTGATGCATTGTACGTACGGACACTATAGTTAATTGATAATAAATTATATGATAGGTGAAGGCTCTCTATAGATTAATATAGAATGAACATTATTTGATCAACATTGCCCATATTAACGTTACGACATTTCTTGAAAACAACAGCTAGTACTGTTTTGACCCCAAGTGTTGAGTTGAATATAATCAAAGGAGTTTAAGGGACCTAATTCTCTGGCATTCCTGATGGAAACGTGCAAATTATTCTGTAAAATATAACGTATTAGAGCCATCTCGTATCGAATAGACAAACTAAAATACATGTTTTTTCAAGGCGCCATCTTTTGCCGAATCTAAAATTACTCTTGTCGAAAAAGTGTAAGCTTCAACTCACAGATGGCGCTATTTACTTACTCCTGTTATTTGATAATGGCAATTTAGTGATTTGTAACAATTGCTAAAACTAATATTTCAGGAGTAAAATTTTTAATGTTTCAGTTATTGAGTATAATCATCATCTTGAATACGACGACCTCCGTGGCGTGAACGGTTGGATATCTGAACGCTAATTCGTGGGATCCCGGGTTCGATTCCCGGTGGAGGCAGAGTTAAGAACTATGTTTTTCTTGCTTTCCAGTCTGGTCGTTCATTATATGTACTATATATGTATTTATCTATATATAATATGTATACATTTCTTAAATATACGTTGACTAGTACCCTAACACAAGTCTTAAATGTTCTTACCAAGGGGCTAGTTCAAATGGTGTAATAATGTGTTCAAAGCGGCTGTAGCCCAGTGGGTAAGACTTCTTATGAGAAAGGTCCTAGATTCGAATTCCGACTCTGGCATGTACCAATGAATGAATTTTAAATGTGTGTTTTTCATTTACGTACATAATTTACAGCCGCTAACGGTGAGGGAAAACATCGTGAGGAAACCTGCCTCTGCCTCAGGATAGGTAATAATAGTCAGTGCCTATATACGGCGATACAGTTCACTACCTATCACGGTGGGTGTTGTCTATCTAGTGATACGCGGGTTTCGAATGACCCATACCTAACATGCCTTCGAAATTTCGGAGATGCGCACTCAAGCCTCTGACTACCCCGCTATAATAAAAAAGGGAGTGTGTATACACAAGTCGTGAAGCGTATGTTATGTTTATGTTATTATTATTATTATAAAAAGCATTTCATTTCATTGTCTCTTTTTATGCACGGTCTTTTCCGTCATGGTCTTGTCCATGGACCGAAAGCGAAATAATCATTATTATATCTAAAATATGCACAAAAACATTCAATAAGTAATTGTAAAATACTTTAACTTATATAATTACGAAAATCATCGTAAGGAAATCATCTTCGGAGCTAGCAAAAGTCAGTCTCTTTACACAGTGACGTCGAACACCACCTATCCCGTTCGGTGAGAACTGAATTCGATTTGCTTATAAATATATGACATCACGAATTTAGGAATTCTAATAGCAGTTTTTTTTATTAAACCATTCACCACTACGGTTATATCGGCAGAAGTACAAACACTAATGCCATGGCGTTTGCACTTCTTGTTATTCAGTCGCCATGGTTACGCCAACGCTGCCAGCCGCTACAACCGAAGAAAAACGAAGTAGAAGCTGCATATCTTCTCTTGATTGTTCTTCGGTTTATTCCAGTTGAGGATCCAAATATAATCCCAAAGCAAACATATTCAGCCAGTTTAGCATCACAATTGATGCTAAACTGGCCAAAAATAAATAAATATTCAATTAATTAATTTAAATATTCAGCCGAAAATAATTATTTGTATTTTCAACTTTCACTGAGCTGCTGACTTTGTTGACGAACCATAGACGACTTTAATAGTAGTTACACACATACATACACATCACGCCTGATTCCCTGTAGAGGGGTAGGCAGAGATCACGGATCCCCATTTGTCCCATTATAATAGTAGTTATAGTAACTAATTGTATAACTACGAGTAATTCTCGACTATTTGGCTTATAATAACGGTAAATCCGTGCTAGTTTGAGCGTCTAAAGTTAGTTAGTCTGATACTTCAAAATAATGTTAAATAGCTGCAGTTCATCCTGACGAAGACGATACGGCGACTTAGGAACTTGGGATAAATGAAATATTGGGTGCAAGCAGCCTGTCATCTAGGTTCCTTATGATAACACAACCCTATGTGACTAAATAATGACCTAGCAGAGACCTAATATAATAGTATCTCCGAGGTACTGTTCACAACGAAAAGGAACGGATGTGAAACGTATTTGCATATAACTTAATACGAATATTTATTATCTTTCATTAACTAGGACTTATGAAGCAAATCCAGTAATAACCATTATTTGAATAATTCGATTTTTATATTCATTGCGTATTGCATTGTTATCATAAAATAACATTTGGTTAAGATTGAATTTCTTAAGAGTATCTAATTCGAAAATTTTAATATTTAATTTGTGTTCGTAAAACATCATCCTCATCATCTCAGCCCACAGCTGTCCACTGCTGAACATAGGCCTCTCCAATCATTCTCCAGTGCGACCGGTCTAATACCTCCTGCGTCCAAAGAGGTCCAGCGAACTTAGTAGTGATATAGTTTCGACATTCCTTTACGTTTTTTAAATTGAATGCATGTAATCAGTGAACTTTTATTGTACACTTTTTATAAATTCGAATACTATAAGAATTTGTATAGGTCATAATGCAATAAGAAATTATATACAGAACTATTTCTTTGGCCCATTCCAACACTATGAATAAAGAAAGTGACAACTCTAGCGCCAGTGACAAATTATTTTGTGTGAGTTTAAATATTCTTAGAATTTTCTCTTGATTGGATAACGTTGGTCAAAGTTGGGCATTTTTTTTTTCATACACGATAGTATTTATTCTCGATTACAAAGTTAGCAATAAGTGCACGTAATCTATAAGAAAAAGAAACAAAGTATAAAAATACTTACCTTTAATTATAATATTTGTTGTTTATTTTCCAAGCCATAATTTATACATTAATGTAGAGTTACACTTAGTTTTCGAAAAGCTTGATGTGGTATCAATAATACCGCCTGTAGACTGGCAAACCTAGACTTTCATACCCATCTAGAGTCGGTGTCTGGTAGCATGGATGGTTGCGATGACATTACTGGTTGGTTACCTCCCTTATGTCTCTGACAGAGCTCTTTCTTATTTAGTTATATCCTTAAATGTAGAGATAATATTTATTCTTTAACGTACCAATCTTCTTATAAAATCAATCGTTACATTAGAAAAAAGTAATTAAATACCAAGTGACACAAATACATTTTCAGAGAAAAAAAACCTTAAATTCTGCGTAAATAAATAAATTAAAACATAGAGCCACTTATTTTTATGAGTCATCATTTTAACTATGCTTTTCTGTTCTTCACAGTACGTACGCCTTGAAAATAATTTATTTAAAGGTTAATGGGCGTAAGTGAAGCAAAAGAGAGTTTTCAGGATCTTTCCAGGTGGAAATCGAGAGTCTCTGCCTGTCCGCTTGAGGAGGTTGAGGCGTGAATATATACGAGTATGTCATTACATATTTTCTTATGACGCCTGGACAAAAGTTCTAGAAAAAAGTAATACACAAAAAATCTCTACCGCAAAAATCACTCAATTTCGAAACAAACATTTTCTTAATCAATGACTCTACTATGTAACACTGTCCTTTGTGTCACCGTGATAACGCAGGTATGTCTGCATGCTCGTTGCAGAACACACCAAACCAACTACTTACCGTATTACCTGAAGATTGATCAACACTCGTCGATAACCGATGCACGGAGTCATATCGAACTATAGCGGCTGCATAAAGCCTATAGAAAGTGAAGTGCAGAGTTCAGTCGCTCGGCGGCCATCGGGTGAAGCGAACGACGCGACACAGGCGCAAATGTGACCGCATTCCATTTTCAAACACGAGAATACGCGGGGAAATAGTTGCGTCGCCACCGCCTGAAAAAGTTCATTTCCTAAACCCTAGTGACTGTAATTTTGTAAAGTATTAAAATGGGTGTCAGTGCGAAGTTTTTGGCGGGAGTCCTGCTCTTTTCGACTGTCATGGCTGTGCCCACGGGAGATTCCAGGCGACTCTTTGCTAGAGGTAAGACTTACTTACAAATATATAATTAAAAAAGGTAGCATTAATTGAAAGGGACCTTCGAAAAATAATAAAGAAACAAGTCAGCATGTTGGAATATGTACCAACACTTTTCTGTGCTTTCGCACTTATTATTATTTTTTAGCACTTTCAACGATGTGAGCAAAGGTTACTATTTTATTCCTATTAATAATACTGTAAAAATTTTTGACATTTAAAATTCCACATTTTATTTGTACTAAATCCTATATTTAAATACTAAACGAGAGTTTTTCAAACTTATGTAAAATAGTAATTAGCGGCTTTAATTTTTTTTTCAATACCCATACCAATGTGTTAATAAACATTAAAATATCAATAGTACATAATTGCATGCGTGTTTGTATGCAAATTAATTTATAAGTTGCAATTTGTGCCGTGGGTGTGCAGCGCTCATATTGTGCGTAGGCTAAACAATTGAATATTATGAATCTAATTACGAATTAGACAGATCTAGTTCGAGTCTATTTAAATACAAAAAACATTGTTGTGAAAACATTGGTTCGCGTGCAACATTCGGAACCAACACGCTGAAATCGAATCCGATGTTATTTACTGTACAAAGCATTATGCTGTTGCGAAAAGAAATCGTTTGGCAATAATATAGTTTAATTTTCAGAACAATACAATAAATTCACGGTGGATTAGGAGCTACTATAAATTTCTACTCGTTTAAGGCTTCGAGTAAACGGCAATGACCTGATGATTTATTCGGAAAACTTACGATACGCTCAGATTTAGTAAATCAGTTCGTTAGTTGCGGTCACTTAATTAGAAAATCTTAAATCATTGAACTAATTAAAAATAGATGTGATTAAAGTATAATTATAACACACCTATTAACCTAAGATACAAATGTACCAAATGAATTTATTAATATCGATTTTTCCTGAAAATAGTATTTATTCGAATTAATTTTCTCAAAATAAAATAATTTTATTATGCTACATTTTTAACAATCTGGAAATATTTACTTGACCCAGATTATATCAATAGACAAATTCATTTACATTTATTCACGATGTAGTTCGAACCAATTAAAATTTTAATTTGTTCACGCCAATTTAATTATATCGATGCAATACACTACACTTAATAAATTTAAATTCATTGACTATCTGTGATGAATGATTATAATCAGGTGCTAAACGTTTATAGTAATAAAATACTTAGAGATAGTTTCTTCTAAAACAAAACAGAACTTGGTTCACTCACATAACATATGTATTTTCATACCATTGCAATTCGGTGTATTGAAAGGGGATTTGTAAATCAAAGGGATTTGTAATTTCCATACATTTTATGTAACTATACTCGTGCCAGTACTTTTTACACTTTAAAGCGATATATTCATATCTACCGACAGGTAAACCTTCAATTGAATGGTAATTTAAATAAATTATTCGACTCTTACTACCTAGAGTCGGAAACGCATACATCCGCCGACAGACCCGAGAATAGTTGAAAAAAGTGGTTTCTCTCAATGAGCATAAACGGGGAACCTTGAAAAACTATTGTTGCTGTACCCACTTCGAGGTTTGAGCAATTAGGCAATGGAGACTGCTTGATGATTCAAAGACCTTGGCGCGAGGAAGTCATGAATGGGTCTCTCGAAAACCACAAGTGTCACCTACTCGTGATTTGCATTAAGGCGTATGCTTGGCTTCAATCATTTGGGTTGAGGTGACACTTATATACACGCTGCTACGTTTAGCTTATCCCGTATACATAATTGATAACACCTTGAACAATCGTAACAAATAAATCTTGCTTTACTCATATCCACTAGCCGTTTTATGCATGATCTTCTATTATTCAAGCTACGCACTTATCTATCTTCTCATCTTCTTCTCATCTATCCTCTTCTAGTCTTCCTCATCTATCCCTACCTGTTTTATATACACTTTTAGATAAATGTAAGAAGTACACATGCTATACTAGTAAGTGTTGAATAAACGGTAGCGTGCAAATTCCAAGCCCATCTTCGGGGAGTACCACTTTAAACCTTAAGCCATATCTTCCTCGATGTTATAAATAGCCATGGCTACCTGGGTGCATTTTAGCTGTTGACAGATCACCGAGTTCATTGCCATTTCTTTTCGGGTGTATGACATTGAGGTGCCATTGTATGATTTACGATACCATGCTAATTTTGCAGGCCACTCTGCACCTTGGTTGTTTTTTATTGTTTCTCACATACAGGGTTCATCTAACTATGCATAACAATAGTGTCATTGACCATGTGAATGTTTGTATTATATTACATACGCTTTTTATAAGCATCATCCTATTTCCGTTAAACATATTTGCTTTTACCGCTATGTAATCAATAAGTCTCTGTCTATGTTTGACATAATCTTGCATATAAACATTTCCAGCTTACACATATCACAGTCACGTTTTCTAGGTATATTGTATGATATTATTAAGTATCTTTTTTAAAGACACAAGTGTGTATAATTTTTCTTAGTAACTAAAACTTTTCTTTTTATTAGCCAAACAAAAAGCAAATTATAAACTTGGTAATTTATAAAGTTAACGGTATTTCAGAGAATCATATTTATAAGGAAATAACTGCTACCAGAAATTATTTTAAGTAAAGTACTCACACAGAAATAAGAAAAAGTAAGACTGACTGAATGTCGAGTGATTAATAAGATATGTATTGCTATGACGAATGCAAAAAAACTCGAGCAACGCAAACGTTCCATTTTTCGCAACAAAATAGATAACAAGAGCGGAGAGCTTTTTATCAAAACAACCTGCAAGAATACGATAAGAGAACGCTTACTATGTTACATAAATATGCATATTAACTAATTGAATAACAGGTGAATCTTGCGCAATTTATCGTAATAATATTCACTCAGTGACACCGTAATGAAATTGAACGTTAATCGGAAAACATCACGTTCTTAGGTTGCACATTGTTATTATTAATTGAAAATATACGTCAATAACATTGAGAAATAATTTACGCCATTCTTTAACAAAGATTGGGATAGCATTAATAGCACCTATTACACCATTAAGTGTAGTATATTCTTGCATCTATTTCCTACCCTCATAAGTAATGACTTTGAATGCCATTTTGAACGAATCTGAAAGATAAAAGAATAGGCTTAACTAAACATTTTGTTAATTTAGTTCCTTAATTAACTAGAAAGCGAACAATTCGCAAAATTAATGAAAGTAGTCATTGGACAATTTTCCAAACAACTCTCGAGCTAATTTATTTGAAGAATTGCGAAACTGAGAACAAAATGAAGCCTATGGATGAGTATTAATTGTTGTATTGTATACCCTTATCTAGTACTGAAATAAACGTGAATACCGTAATGGTATATGCATGGGATGATGCTAGAGACCGCCATGGATTTTCTCTTCACGCTTTTACTCATACCTAAATATAATATTTAACATTTTGTCTTAAAATACAATTTGTTTCATATAACCAAACATTTTACCAATTTTTTTTACATGTATTGTTAGATATTATGGAAATGTAACGAACATCTCTTAAACTTATAAGTATGGGTTATCCCCGCACTTAGCTTAATAAATAAAGTAGTTAGGTATTTTATTTAAGCTACAAATTAATAAATTCTTAAAAGAAAACATGACACTTTGGTTAGGTAGTTAGTTTCCTTACCATTGCAAACGTAGAATATTTCAATGGTTGCTTCACCTTAACTTGTTGTTGGGGCAACATTTAATGTTTGATAGAGTCGAAAGATTAGAATGACGTATTGTTAATGCTACAATTCATTACGAGAATTAAACCTTTTTATTTTTATATGGATGATATTCGTTTATGCAACTGTAGCCGTGAGTTTATAGACATATATTAACTAAAAACTATCATAAAATAAAACAAAACTGCTTTCAATAGCTATGTGTATACAAAAATAAAATACTGTTGTTATAGGTACACAATAAATGATTTTAACCGTAGAAGTAATGTTAATATAGGAATATTTTCATTTATCTCGATATATACGCTTACGTATTTATTATTCATAGTTCATTTATTAGTACTCTCAATGGCACCTATTATTTCTGTATAGGCTTCATAATACCAGGTAACAAGTGCCAACGTAAATATTATTTCACAGTTTACATCGTGGCTTAAATGTCGTTTAACCACAAACCGCATACCGTTAGCTTTAAAATTATAACCTAATAATACATTGCATTATGAAATTGAAAGACACGTATGTTATTTTTATTTCTGCAAGTGCAAATCAATAAGAATTAAAAAAAACATAGTTAACTGAGCAACGTTACACATTCTTTCGACTTTTGAATATTTCATGTCGGTATATAGTAAAAGATTAAAAAAATATATTAATAACGTAATGAAATTTAAGTGTGTAGAGTCGTAGAGGAAATTGACCTTTATAATCAATTACATATTTTCTATTGTACCTAAAGTCAACATCACTAAAAGTAATTCATACATTCCATTACATACGTATACATTTAGTAACATGATTTTTAGCAAAACAATGAGATTGTCTTATTCAATAAGTGAATGATTGTGTCAAAACATATCTGTCTGCTTATTTCCCATGACAATGTAATAATAGGTTACAAAATCATTCACACTTGCACCTACTAATGTAAGCAGTATAAAAGTGTATAAAACTCTCATGTCAGTTGTAAATGTATGTCATTCTGGAGAAATTTAAGGCCATAAACCACGGACTCTACAATATCGTAGGTTGATGCTGAAGGACTGTTAATCTTTCATATGAAAACAATATATACATACACATCTCGTCCGTTTCCCTGTAGAGATGTAGGCAGAGATCACGTATCCCCATCTGCCACGCTCCTGGCTTATTAATTTCGCTTCTTCAACACTCATACACAATCGGCGGTTATAGGTTCTTCTAAATATAAATTTAATATTACTATATTCATAAGACTTTGTGACTCTATAGATAAAGAGTAATGAGATTGAGGTTAAACAACTTTCTAATAAAATTGATTTAATTGTGATTGCAAAAATTAAGGTCTATGGCATGTTAAGAAATTAATAAGGATTGGTTTTATCTGATCAATTAAAAATGATGTTGATGCATCACCCTTAATTATTTATCTGTATTGGTCATCTTAACAAACAATATTTAATTGATTAGTACAGTTTCAAATATATAGCTGGTTTTATTCATTTAAGTAAAGCTAGCAAAAAGCCTATAGCGTGTAATAATAATAAGAACGCTTAATCACAGCCACAGAACACAATACAAAACGTTTACTAAAGTAGGGGTAATGTACTTAGGTTCTATAAATAAGGTTTGCCGAAAAAGTATAATAGCAAACCTTGAGATTGCCTGATTCGCAAATAAATTCTTAAAATTCTAGTAGTCTATCAACTAAAATCTTATTAATACTCGTATACAGTCCAAACATTAAAATAAACTAGGTAAAAATGTTACTTATCATTATAGGACAAATTAGAGAGAATTAATAAATGAACTTCCTTCCTTAATCCACATTTTTTTTATACAATTTTCGATATATTCAAATCTATATGAGGTACATATTTCTATACTGTCTCTAAACGACAATTCTGTCCTGACACTAAACCAGACGTTTCTGTCTTACATGAAAGGCAATATGGCAGTCATAAATTTCGATCCATACCAATTTCACTCTCAACGTCGACCGAAGGCATTATATGTAGGCCTTGGCGGTCAGAGCATTTCAAGGTGAAGTGAAAGTGATAATCGAAAGTGAATTTTGGTGCACAATGAGTGAACTATAATAGGTTCGCTCTCAGTTCAACTCAAGCACGTATTTGATTATTAGATATACTCGTAAACAAGCAGGTTTTATAAGTTAATGAAGTTATCTGGATATGTACGTGAAATCAATTAATCATTAAATATAATATTGTTAATCATAGTAAACACAATACCTTTTTAATATCATAATTAAAATGATAACATTGCTATCTCTTTTGTTTTATATTAATTATGTTAGTTAATTAAAATGTTTCAATCTCCAAAAGTTATTATATCTATTTTAATCATTAGTCGCAAAACAAGATTAATCTTCCAGTAACTTTCTCTTCCATAATTACTTACTTATAGTTTAACGAGCACGTGCAATAAAATTTTGCTATAGCTGTATAGTATTATATTATCTGTGGCTATAGTGTTCAATATTTCAAATAAATCATTATTTTTATTATTTTTTTAAACTTCAATTTCTATCACTCCAACATACATCTTTAGATCACAACTTACTTAATCATACAATGTTAGAAAACTTTTTTGATTAGCAAGTATCGCTTGAAGATTTTTTAATCAGCCATCAATATCACATTAACGGGTTACGCCATGTCAATTGAAAGAAAATACAGATTTCGTATTGACAATTGCATAGAATATTGCCTCAGCAGCATGCAATAGCTTAGCACAAAAGAAAGGATATCTTCCAAGGAGACAATCGTTGATAATCCAATCATTTTCATGTTATTTGTTTGTTGCCTACGTCGGTTTGTGCAACATGCTTCGCAACTATTCGTTGTACACCTACTGAGTTTTAAACATGGTTTGTTACGAATTCTGTTTTATGACTCGGCCTATACGATTTATTATATAGCGAGCTTTTTACAATACGATTGAAATACGATTTGAATAGTAGAAACATAGTAATATAATTTCAAACGTTACCTAATATATTAAATGGGTAATTGTTATGTTATCTCGCGTAAGAGGAAGGCCCATCGATAACCCTCGACTACCCCTATAAGAACAACAACAGTCGTGACGAATATGCAAGTACAGCATGAATTGTATAAACTACATTAATGCTATTATTGCATTTAATACAACAACGATCCATACATTTCCTCACATGAGTATGAAGCGATACTAGCATAAATCATCCGTCGATTCATACAGCTGTAACTGCTTATTTGCAAACAGTAAATCTTGTCAACAACCGTACAAGTCTTCCAATCCATTGCATAAATATCATTCGATTGAACTTCTTCGCCTTTTAGCTGTTGTTTTATAAAATTATGCAAATGAGAATATTGACTTACTCAATAATGTTAACCGATATTGTTATTATGCAGTGAGATATTTACATATTTTCCGAACCAAAGCGCACGATCTTGCAAAAAAGTTATTGTAAGATATTTTTTTATCCATAGGCATAAACAAATGAAAAATTACCCTTGTAAACAATAGAATGTGTATTAGGCTTATTCTTCATTATTTGCATCCTCTTTGATAGTATGAACACAATGTCGTATAAATTTATGTTTTGATTAAGGGCGTAATAAGCTAATAGCCTTTTCATAGAAGGTATTATTCAATACCTCACATTACTTTCACAAAAAATCATACGTTGTCTCAATTTACAAAGTGATAACAATTTCGTCTCCAAACTATGCACAGCACGACCAATATGTGCCAATAAGAAAATGGTGGATTATTTGCATTGTAATGCCATGTCGACACGGACCCGTCTCACAATAATTATTTCGAAAAATCGTGACAGTCGGGATGACTGAAACACACCGATGCTCACGAGTTGGCTCTGTATTGCTATGATTTAACAAATGCTCATTAACACGCGACGGTTGCTGTTCTACGCCTCCCTGTTGCCTAACTAGGACGACTGCAGTAGAGTTCCGAGATAAGAAGATATTGAACCTATGCCTGTATCTCTCGTAATAAAATATCGAAGTTGCTCAGAAATTCTAAAAGCTAACTATTTAAATAAATTCTTTTATTTCGTTTTTTGTTTCCAAACCAAGATTTAGATTTTGTTTTTTAAATCCTTTTTTAATTGGATAAATAACTAAAATTTCGAAATACAGAAGCTCAAAATTACTTGATGAAAAGATAAACTTTTTATAGTTTAGTTATATACTCGTATACTTACTAATGACTTACATCGACGACATTATCATATTGCATTAAACGTGATGAATACTTCTATAATTCAATCTCAAAATAATTGGTAATCGGAGATTCGCAAGCTCTGTTCTACTCGTGCAATACAATGCATGTCAGTTCGGTTTGACCTCACATACCTTAATTCGATTATATTCTAATTACGTACCTTCGATTTTCCAATCATACGTTTCAATTGAATCGTGTAACATTTTTTTTATTTCTCACCGCAGTGATTAAAATGTCAGTGCTTATTTAGCAAGTAAACATTTACAAAGTTCAATGGCAAAATTAGACACTGAATGAATTCTAATTTGACATGAAACTTCACAAAGCAGCTTAGTACCTCTTCTTTTATCAGTTAGCTACATTTACAGTCCTCAAAAGGTGAAGAGAACACATACACACACATCATGCCTAATTCTTTGTAGATAGAGATGCATAGGTAGTTAGAGAAAAAAAAAAAATAGTTTATTCACTGCATTACAAACATTACAATACAACAACAACACAGACATTACAACAATAAAATGGAAACCTTGATGCAGTGAAAAGGTGCTGCCTCAGTATACAATGCAGCTAGGCTGCATCACTGGTCCTCCGGCAGCACCCGATTCGGAATCTGTCACAAGCTATAAATAATAAACATACACAAAATAATATACTTATAATAAAACATTATAGCAATAACAGATATAATATAACTTGTACATAAAATTGATAATCTATAATTCATAAACATAATTAATATAACTGGGATCATCGCTTATAGGCATACATAGACACTCGCATAAATATTACACATATATATTATATTTAATATAGTTAAAGACAATAATAACATAATAATATATAGAGATCACGTATCCCCATTTGTCCCGATCCTGACAGACCACCTTCGCTTGATCGACATTCATACATCTTCTCATACACACTCGGGGGTTATAGGTACTCCTAACGTCACCCTTTTTCAATATGGCGTCTATCTGACTGTCATATGTCTAAAATGCATTTGACGTGAAGAGAACACCATGAAATATATTTTATAATTACTTTTAGAAACATTTCCATTCTTTACCAACAAACCGGAGTCTTTTATTCCGTAGGCTTCGATAGCCTTCGACGGAACAGCAAACAGAAATACTTGTAGTTCGATATTCCTATGTATTGCGTCCCATTCAAGCACTATTTACTACGCCACGCCAAGTATTCGACACACTTCCTCAATAACTTCAGCAGTGCATACACATACATATATTGCACGGTCTGATGACCAATAAATCACGCGATGTCAAATGCATTTAATTAATAGCAGTCACACATCGTGTCATTCGTACGTCTATACTGTTATTAATTTGATTTACGTACTGTTTTAGTGCTATACAGTTTTTAAGTTCCTACAAAATGATATCGATAAATCTTAAGTATCTTAGTGATTTGATCGGTGAATTGTCTATTCGTACTTTGAGCTGTTTATTATACTGAATGTTTGACAATTTACGGGACTACAATATTAATTCTTTAGATCCCAATCTACTTCTAGTATTATTGTCACATACGACGTAATATACAAAAAAGTCAAGCAGTCAATGGCTATTGGATTATTTGGTACTGTAAACCCACATCTCACCAATAAGTTGTAATTCAACGTGATAGGTTAGTTAGCTACCTACATTGAGGAGTCGGTAGGTTTCAAATTCCAGTTGTTTGCTTACAAACAAAGCATATATACATTCACAAATTTCATCAAAACAACAGAGCCAAGTTGGATGCAAATTCAATTCAGGAAATAACGTAACTAGTGTATTTGAATAATCCAAAACCTACATTAGGATTGGTTAACATCACTTTGTTATTAAAATATTCATAATAGCTCGTTTTGAATATGAGTTGCGTAATTTAGACCGCCGGAAAGTGTGCAGTTCACTTGCAGTCGATTAAGGTCGACGCGGTTCAATGGGCGGCCGCTTAAAAAAACTATTATGAGGCGAACACTAGAGTTCGTTTTATCATTCGCATTTTATCTAGTGCTTTGTTTGAGTATGCAAGTCGTGTTACGTTACACTTGAACTATGTAAATGAAATTTCTTAATTCATTCTTTGTGACTTTTATTGCGAATTTATTTATGAACACTAAGTTTACCGTGACTTACGTTTTTTATATTTTAATTTAATCAGTATGAATTACGCACACGTTATCATTATGGTTAACATCGTGTTTCATTTACCAACAATACTGTACAATATCCTTGGATCGTGGTCTTTTCTTACGACATTTCATTTAAAAATGCAGCGAATGCTATCAGCTGTAAGACTACAGAGAAATAATATTAAGTGATGCGATGAAAAGCATATTTAATCTATGGTTTACCGTTGAAGCTTTAATTCCAACCGTTTCAACTGGTACAAATAATACTTCCTTAAAATATAAATCAACTAAATCTAGACGCATCATTGTATTCATTTCGTAATGATACGAACTATTCTCAAAAGTGCTTTATATAACGCGCTCCATTACTTTGATGTTAGCAGTTCAATTGGGAAGTACACTTTGTGGTTTTTAGAAATCATGTCAGTTCCTTAGTGACGGGCTTTTGGTTAGACTAATGCCTCGTTTGTATTGAATTAGTGGCTTCGAAAAAACTTATTCAAATTTTCACATCATGTCTTAATATGTAGTTTCATTCATAATGATGATGCCAAATTGGCGATAGTTTATTAGCTGTAGAGTAGGTATATAATATACGGAGGCTGAATTAATATCAAGAATATTATATTGAAAAATAATATAGTACCTATAATTCTCAACATATAATCTCCGAAGACACAAAGAAGACCTGGCAGCATATAAGCACGGATGAACATTCAATCCTATATTTAGAAACACATAAAGATGTGAGAATATGCCGCAGAGTATATTGTTTCTTCTATAATTGGACGTAAAGGAAATACCAATGTCAGCAACTTATGCATAATCATGACATGAGGTTAAGTACGATAGCAATTACTCGTATACCCTTCAGTACGCAGATATTTCACAAGGTATTTCTACAATGTACGTGCAAGTACATTACTTACCTAATATAATTTATGAGTAAAACAGTGGTTGTTATTATAATAAGAATAATGATAAGGATTAAAATTATTAACATTAATAATGTAGAGAATATTATAGTTGGGCCTGTTCTTTCAAAAAAATTACGACCATCGCATTGACCTGTTGTTTGGACACATACTAAATAGTAATATTTGTGATGTTAGATAGCCTAATACCGGACGGAATGATAATCTATACTATATTAATACATACCCAATATTAAGTATCTAAAATATTCATAAACCGCAGTGTTTCTTCACAGGACGCATAGCTTATGAAGCGAACTACTAACTTACAAATATGTGTTACAAATATCTGGGTTACAGACCGTGAAACCGTAATTGCCTAACTCGCACCCAACATGCATAGATTTTATACAATTAGTGCTATAATAAAATTTTTCACGGCTACACTCGAAATTAAGTCATATTTGGGTGAAATGAATGGCCTTAATCGCATGCACGCGCGAACACTACAGATTAGCTTATATGCTTAAAGATTATGCGATACTTCTTTTCAATACTTCGCTTTATGAGCAATCATTAAGATATCAATGGTATTAATATATTTAGATGGAATGGAGTGCTTAGAAATCTATTGATATTACTCTTTTGAATAAAAAAGTGCTTTTGAAAAAGCTGAGTTGAAAGATGTCAAAATATTATTTTAAAAGTTTTTAAATGCATAAAGAATTGTTTAATGTATGCAACACACCACCACACACACGATGTCGAAAATTAATCTCAGATTAAATCCATAAATGTTTTAATGGGTAATTAGTAGGAAATTTTAGTCCAAAATCTTCAACGGATAAAAGTAATCGTACAAACTGGACGAAATTAGTACATGCCGTGTATGAGTGTCAATGAAGCGAAAGTGATTTTTCAGGATAAGGACAGATGGGAATCCGTGATCTACACCTACCCCTTTTCAGGAAAACGGGTGTAATGTGTATGTTTGTATTGAAGTACATAGCATTTTATCATAATACGGTTTATTAGGTGCTCGTACAAAACTCTAAACTCGTACTAACTCTGAAACGAACGAAGCCTTTACTAAATATAAAATAAAACTGTTTCGGCTTTTTCAAATAGGCACACCAAATCACAATACATGTGGTCATGGCGTTACGCAATATGACATAAATAGTGATTGTGTACTCACAATTTAAGAGAAATCGTAACGAATCGGAATACAAACGGTAATAGTACAGATGGACAATTATTGCGCACATGATGACTAGGAAATGAATTTTATGTAATAAGTTCAAACTTAATTGAGTACGAGAATCTTGTTAAAGTGCTTGAGAATATTTAAAGTCACGTGAAAACCTTCTTGGCGTATTTATCGAAAAATATATTGTTTATACCTACATCAAAATTTATAAAATCTTGTTAATGATTATATAAATTGATTCCAGAGACAACGTATATCATAACAATAATTTTTTTTAAACAACGAAATTAACCAATAATAATTAAATTAAATATAATAATAATAATAAAAATTTCAGAATTAATAAATTATATATTTAATTATTTTATTTATATTTTAATGACTAGCATATTATTACGACTAGTACAACTATTGATTATTTGTCAATATACTTTCTGGTTGATGCTATTTCAATATGGTTTTTTTGATGAGGCGTATGTCATTTTATTGTGTTATAAAAATATTACACCATTACGGTCAAGACTGTACATATTCAAAGCGATTTGGAACGCGCTCACACATCCAAGCTATTCGTCAGTGAAACCGTATTTCACGCGAAAGTGAAACTTAAGTATGAGCTTATTGTAGTCGAAGCACAATACTCTAACACCTCAGGTATAAGGCCCAAAATCCCTTGAAATTGCTCCAGCTTGGCTTAAGAAGTATCCATATCATCACTAAGCTATGGATGTCACGATCATTGTGTAAGAAATACTGCTCGAAGTCATAAGTGGGTACGTGGTATCACATGTCAATTTTCAACATAAATAACTTTCACGTGTTTTTCAATACTTAATGCTATAATGGCATATGTCAGCATCATTATCTCTTGTTGAGTTCATAAGATGAGGTACACAGCATCATTATATTTCTTTGAATTGAACAACATATTTTCAAATATTGGACAGCAAACGCTAAATTATTTACTAAACTATGAATTCTTATGACAGTCATACTAATTTATGTTCATGAATTTTATATTAAACCTACTATTATCTGTGTATATAAAAAACACAATTGCATAAGTCTAAAATGTACTAAATCTCACAGTTTATCGCTATCTTGTAAGTTATTAAAGCAACAAGTACATTACTCAGTACAATAATTCAATACCAATAAATTGTAGTAACTCGATATCTAAGGTGAGCCCATGGGTCGCCTAGCACAAATCAGTACAATCCGGAAATGATCTTATAACCGCAAGTCAATCAGCCGACCAACAAGATCCATTTCAATAGTAATAAAAGTGAAAAGCGCTTGAATATTAATGAGTGCATTTGTTATGATTTATCAGGTTTCTCTTTGCATAGGACGCTTACTAAGTGGAATCTAGATTAGTAACAAGGTAATGAAAGGTAGTATTCTAAGTACGGTGTAATAACGAGAATAATTTCTTTGCTTTAGAGTTTTGTGTTGTGTAACCGAAACAAGGAATGATTAAGTTTTACAGCACACAAAACATGTAGACAATAACAAAATAATAATAAAAACAACAATACAATTTACGGTTTAAAATTTTAGAACCTCCTTTTGACTTAAATTTAAGTACCACTTTATTTCTAAAATGGCTTTAAACCATAAGCATAACCTTGTTACTTTATGATTAAGTTAAATATTAAAAACTTTATGTATTTAAAGATATAATTTAGTATACGCAGACATAAAAATATGCAGCTATTAATTTATATTTGAATATGAATAATGAATTTAACCCTGTTCTAAACATTGTGCATTATCTCTCAAATCTAATGTATTTATCTGTGCCACGGAAGTAAATCAATGTTTGCTTTTTACTTAATGAATCTGAAGTGCTCTAAATCACTAGTAACTTCTATTATTAAACTTTTTTGATTTTGAAATGTTACGGAAGGGAAAAATATAATTACATATTATTGGACTATTAAAATAGCTTTAAATTTAATATCTCGCAAATAATTAAAAATGGCTGGAATTATTGATTACAATAATGAAGTAATACGAAAAAAAACAAACGTTTATCATTTATTATACCTTACCTTAATACATTTAATTATAAGTAACGAGATATCACCCTCAAGGCATTCGGAAATCTATTCAAGGTTTAAATGTAAGTACCAACACGTGTACATAGTAAATGAAAAATATAATTAATTCGAATCTAGGTAAACTACTACTAGGTAACTTTGTAATGATAAAACCAATCTTTTCACTCAATTCCCTCGCAAAATTGAGTGAACGAAGCACTTTAATTGCATTAATCTTTGCAAAGATATTCGTGAATGCATTGTTAACTGTTGATTGCTAATCGGGCATTATGCAATAGGCCTGGGAACTTCCGAGATGAAATGGCTTCTACTCATTTTAGTTTCTTTTAGAATGTCTGTTGACTTAATCAAAATTACTTTTTGGCCGCTTCAGTGGTATAAAATAGTTCTTTATAAATATATATTGTATAAGTACTTTCTGTTTCATTTTTTTTTCTTAATATGCCATACACCTTGTGGTTAAGTCGGACGTTTCATATGATTCGACCATCCAAAAATATGTAATTAAGAATTATACCTATGTTATTATGTTATATAATTATTTACTGTAGTATCTAACAGCCATAACTAATCATAAATGAATTTCAATTACAATCCCACTCTATCTAATCGTAGCTTCTAAATTCCAATATTACATAAACCTTAAAACCTTATGATTATCATAATAGATAATAGATTCTTACATTTTTAGAGCGTAACTTTGATTATAGTACAGGGCAAAAGCTGCGCTTTGATATTAATAAAGAGGGAACAATACGAGAACCAGTCAATAAATCGTAAAATAAAAGGGAAACTATAAAGAAAAGTATTATTTGAATTTTATTGCCCACCTAACATTTATTTGTTAGTATTTAACCATTGTTCTAGGTACTGAAAGCCACTAGGGCATGTAATAGCACTCTTCCTGCCTCTCTCTTATCTAGGGTACCTAGGTGTTAGATTTCCTGATTGCATTCGCAAGATAAAGTACAAGTAAGAATAATTATAGGAGAATGGCATGCTTAGCTGCTACATATATTTTTGCACTGTGTACTTTTTTGTTAGGTTGAATAATTTTTGTAATACATATAACAATGACATTAAATACAATATATTAGTAAAATAAAGATGAATATAGAAAAATACTTTTTTACGGTTTACAATTTTTAAAATAGTTTAATTTAAAGCTGACGAATATTCCTTTACAAAAGAAATTATTATGTATGCTCAAGTAACAAGAGCATTTAAATAAACCTCATGCAACACTCTGATTTATACGACAAAAGTGATTTCAAATCATTAAGGTATCATTTTCACTAGCAGCCATAAATCATAATAATCACAGAGTCAGATCTCTTTAGCGCCGAAGGACAAAGCAGTACAAAGACAAATAAATATGTTAAAGAGTCGTGACTGACTGGTGAACTAGGGCTCTGCCATGCAGAGTATACTTTAATTTCATTATTCTGCATAACCGCCTATGAAGGTATTCAACATCGTGCATCATTTACCTACCAAGCAACCAATTGTGTGTTACCTTAACACTGCTATAAGAGAAACCAGAATATCCTGAACCTCGTGTCCTTTGACATTATAATGGCCTGAGTGTCTTTTAAGATAGGTTGTTAATGGAGACATGCGTTTTTTACCCACATAGAATGTAGGTGAGCCTACGTAGGCTTGCATTCCTTAATAATAGCTTTGTTGAAGTTTGTTTATGGCGAAGTGATGACTAGAATTGTGTGAGGGTCAATCTTGTTCGGTTTAATGATCTCAGTACCTGCCAATTGACTTCCATCAGTAATTTAATTATGTTCTCACACTTTATTTGTCTTGTTTTCAGGTAATATTATCTACAACTGATTGGAATGAACCTTAGAAACTTTTAAAGGTAACCACTGTAGCGTAATAAAATAAGCAGTAAGCTTTATAATAATAATATTAACAACAAATTGAAAATACTTTGATATTACTCGCAAAAGGATGTATTAATATCAGATAATGCTGTTGAATAGGAGATAATCAAAATGGCTTAGACTTATACCTAGACTTAGACTATTGCTATCCGAATAATCAACAAAATGACAATATATTTCGTCACAAACATTAAATTGATATCCTTTACTCAAATTATACATAGCAGTAATCCTCGCTATTGCATCTCAGAGCCAAAGATTCTCAGCACCTGTCTGTTACCAAAACAACTCGTTTTGAATAATTCATGCTCTTGCAAATATTACGAAAGTCCACCCCTAAATTGTGAGTGCGGTTAGCAGAGTCGTGTCGAGTTAATTCATTTCGTAAGCAGTCGTGAACCTAATAATTGTTGAGAATGGTTGCAATGAAGTTAGTTTGCACTATAATTATATTATTAGCAAAATTGTCACAATCTTTCTTGTAATTTGTCTGTGGGAACTTATGGTTATGGTTGTCCCATATTTCTAACAATACGTCATAAAAATTCTATAAAATTTATCTCTCTGTTCTCTCAATATGTGCTTGTATTTTATTGTAGTATGTTCATAAAGTTAACAAAATTTTCATAATCATTACAACATTGTTACCTCCATTATCCTCGTAATTCTCGTTAAAATAATACGCTGATGAATCTATCTCAACGTATTAACATCCTCAAATCAAAAAAAAATACTAAAGTATATTGTGGACTCAAAACCTTAAAACCATAATTCACATTGCACAATCCTAAGGCACCCAAGCTATAATTTTAGCTAAGTAAATTCAATTTAACCCGGTGACTAGACTAATAGATAAATGAACATCAATATGTTATAAAAGTCATCGAACGACAATGGTTATGCGAAAGTTCCGGTGACCTTTTCACCATGATTGATGGTTATACGCCTCTATCAAGATTCCATTGATTGTCAGAGTGGGAACTAACCGTTTTGTCTTGGCTTATGTAACAGTGATTTTAACTGACTGTTACCGGTACTAAAGAAGACAGATGCGGACATAACGAATTCTGCTAATGACAGACTTGGAAGTCCATCATCGATTCTTGACACAATACCTGTGGTTTATTATTCTCCCACAGCGACTGCATAAATTGATAACCTGAATTGTACTTATATAACCTAAGTGCTTATACATATTTGAGTCACGGTTAAAATTGAAGATTACAGAAAGTATTGATGGCTTTTGTCATATATTTATAATTGCACATTTTTCTTGTGAAATCGCCCTTAGGAATCATATTCCTATAAACAACAAGCCGCGGCTGTATACATGTATCAAGTTGAATGGTAACTATCTACAAATGTTCACATGTAACTTGGTACTTGATAATTAGAAGCAAAAGTTTGCTAGTTCTGTCCACCTCCAAAGACATTAAAGAACTTTATGTACATGAATGTATGAAAAACGAAAATAAACAGTAAATTTACACAGTCGTTCTGTGCCTTAGGCATTGAAAACTCGGTTCCAATATCCGTTCTCTATTTTTTCCATCAATCACATTCGTAGTTAAAAATAATTATCTTAAAACACATTAAATCAATCATGCACGACAATACGTTAATGATTTGTATCTATGCAAAAGGCCGCAGTATTAGCATTTAATACGACATTTCCTCTTAGTATTTCTTTAATCACTTCAAAAGAACGTATATGTAGGAAGTTGGTTTTTCTCGTGTGAACACTTGCTGACCTACGTATGGATTTAAACTGCCCGCTTCGCTGTTTTATTCTAAAGTGTATGTAATATAAAATAAGATCTAAGACTGTAATCACGCTCAGAGTAGTCAAAGATTTAAATGAGCAGCGACAATTCGTATCTTTGGGCATTCGAAACCCACATTTCATTAGGAAACACATAAGTATGCCTCAGAACAAGTGCGTATGTATTTATTACGTAAACAGTACTTAACATATGATTACGCTATTATTATCATTTAAACGATTTTCAAAGAATTTGTCCTTATTAGAAATAATGATGAGATTCCTGCATTCCATCGCCGATAGCGTTTCTTGTTACTTATGTAATTTTATCGCTTCTACATGTGTAAACATATATTAAATCAGTTCTATATTGTTATTGGTAATCACTTGACAGTTTTATTTCAAATTAAGTCTGCTATTGTGTAATATGTAAAACGCTGCCGTGTTATAGCTTACTAATATTGCATAAATGCATAACTGATTCGAGGTATTTCTGTAAGCCCTTTCGGGGACTTTAGAGGCAATTGAAACTGTCACATCTTCTCTAGTTCCATTACCTTCTTTAATCAGACCCTAGTTCTTCAAACCAGAAATATGACGGCTACTTACATACTAACATATTCATAAAATATTGTCCTCATCAATCAAATATCAATTATATGTCACCAATACTTATTCCTTAGAAAACTGCATATTATTATTATTTCCCACGGTGCTCGTGTGCCCACCTCCAACACACGCCATGTATTGTCTGTCGACGTGGTCAAGGTTGTACACCGCATACATTTCTGGCCCAGTATGGGCTGCAAACTAATCTGTAACCAATTAGCATTCAATGTATAGGGACTTGCTAATGTTGCTTAGAGTTTTGGTACCATGGCTAATTAGCTCAACGATGGCAATGACACTGATTTTTTATTTCACTCATTGCACAGTTAGTTAGTCACAGTTTTAGGTGAATATTTATTTATTTATTCACTTCAGACAGTTTCAACAGGTATTTTGACATTATAGATTTGCTGGTATACAATTATCCAACTTTATAAATAATACTAAACCGATGCTAGTGTATGATATGCATTTTCACTAATTGCCAGATTGTCGCGGCATTGTTGTACAAAACAAACCCGAATATATCACAATTATATTCTGTAAGGACTTATATTCTTGTAATTATTGTACCCATAGTTTACTGTAGTTTGCAACGACCCTAATATGTAAAATATTTAGTTTTACGTCCCGAATATATAAAGGTGTTTTTGAAGTAACAATTTTAAGTGCAACTATGTACATAATTACCTTTAAACACAACAATGCTATCACTATTGTCAATGTTGCGATTTTCTTGCTTACGAAAGCGTGAAGGCACAGTTTATAAAGCATCATGCACAATTGTGCGATAAGCGGTGCGATTAATACGACTATGTCACTCTATTTCCCTGAATGCTAACTTAACAATATTATTAACAATAGGGGTTCTTAGAATTTACTTACTAGGATTTGACATTTATGTAGTCTTTTATGTATAATACATCTAGTATTTGACAATTAATTATCGGAAAACCTATTGGCCTATGTTCATTTAATGCTTGCCAAACATCTTACGCAGCAAACATTCAGACTAAGGACGAAATATCAGTAATGCACCAGCTTGTAAAAAGAGCTTTACTCGTAAATCATTTCATATTCTTCAACTTTTTGAGGTTCTAAAAATGCTTAATCGCAATTAATATCTCACAACTTCGTATTGTCTCTATGAGTGGTGGAGAGGCACATTTTTAATTTATTCTCAACACGCTACGTGACACCTCAAGGGTAATCTGTGTATTCTAAAGCATTTTAGAGCACTCTCTGATAAGTATCTGGCAGAAATGTTTTAGTTGATCCCCAAATGATTATGCGCGGGCGCACCGCTCTTTCGCAATGTTTTGTTATAGTAAATACAAAGTTTATTCGAAAAAGTGTGTGAAGGTGAAATAATTATTCACTAACTCGAGTATCATTAAGAATGACAATGGCTCGAGTGCTGCGCTCATGGCTCGAAACAAGTGTTTGGTTATGGCATGCTGAGTTGACCATTAGTTCAACATATAGAATATTTACATACATACATACGAGTACTTATATTAGATACTAACTACGATATTAAATCATATTAGCAGTGTATGTATTTTTAATCCACGTGAAAGATTTCCACTTAGATGGCCGATAAGTATTAATACACCCTAACAGTTTCAGACAAGCTAAGGACAACATAATACAATAATAATTACCATTCAAACAATAGTGGTCATTGTCGTTTCAGTTTTGCAACTTCCTATAAAAATAAACGACAACACCGAAATGTTCCCCGTATTTAATTAGCCACATTAAATTTTCCCCGAAACAAGTAATGCTGCAACACTAATTAGAAAACCGCGACTTAATCAGACCAAGGTTAACAATTAACTTTGTAATCTGCTGTTAAAAAACTGGCGTAGCTAATTTCATGTTTGCGCCTCACGATATTGTTGTTAGGAAAAGAAAAAACACCGGACATTTTTTGTGGTGTTTACTGAATAAACATTTAACTGTTACTCGGTGTTTGATACTTTCCTTTTCAACGGTGCGGAAGAACGTTTTTAACGCATCATTAAAAAAAGTATACACTTTTGGTATGGTCATGAAATTATTCTGACTTCATTACGTATGTACAAACATTTCACGTCCTTTCCTCTCGTTCGATGAAGAAAAACCCCGGAAACAAACATCATTTCAGACATCTGTACATAAATGTTGTAAGTTCTGTCTACCTAGTACATTTAAAAAGACGGGTGTATTGTAACAATCACAAATAGTTGTGTTAGAATCTTCGATTATATTATCCCAAAACTCACGAACGATGCCTCAGTTTCATGCTTACACAAAGATGTTAAGCCTTCAGAATTCTCACGATCTTTTGCATTTATGGAATGATTGTTTTCACACGTATCCATCATGGTAACGAAGAACTTAATCCTTGTATAGAAGTGGTTGTAAAGTTTATCCCTCTAGCTATTGTTGTTACTCAATTGAGTTGTTGCATTAAATATTTGTACAAACACTTCGTGTCAATAATTCACTCACTCAAAGGTTAAGTCTTTCAATATTTCTATATAAAATATTGTGTAACCAAACCCTTAATACCGTCCATAATATACCAACTAAAAATACAGTTGTTCAATTTATATTCCATTCCTATAGCACGTAGTTTGAACACGAATATCATATTTTTTGTTTGTTCAGGTATGTTGGCAACAAATATCGACAAGCGATGAGTAGTTCCACTTAACATCCAAGTAATTAGATCGCGTTACACAAACTCCAATCATCGCTTTAAATCGATAATTACGGTCTATTTCATTCAAAAACATTGAGGCTACGAGAATATTAACATTAAAAGATCTAGTTGAATGATTAGAGGTGCAGTTGCTAGAATCTAGGTTTTGTGTTTTTGAAATGTATAAAGTGTTACAAAAGTCTTTTATAACTTTTTAAATGAAAATAACCATATGTAATTTAAAAACTTACTCAAATTGTATTACTTCTGGTTCGATCAAGTGTCTATTTAGATTTGTACATTTGCTAGAAGTATTGTATAACATACAAACGTTCAAAAAGTAAAACAAAAGAAATTTCGAAATCGCTCACATAATACTAAGTGTATCGTAACGCATTATCGATGATCTAAAAATCATCCATGTAATAAAATGACGAGTGTGTACAAATATCGATCGAAGTGCGATATATTTGCTAACTCGATGTCGACAGCAACTATTTAGTTCGACAAAGCGTAACTAGTAGGCAACTAGTGTGTCGCAAATATGACCTGGTACGGTTTTGTTTCGAAAAACTACATTAATTTGTAAAGGTTACTTCAAACGAAGTTTACACTTGAACACTTAGACTATGTTGAAAAGTAGCTTTGTGGAATTAGTCATTTGGCATCTGTGATACCAGTATTTCGGCTTGGGTCTACAGCTGACAATTGCAGTAATACTAAATATTTGGTTCATGCAAGCAGGGCAAGCATTCTTGCTCGAATACACAATAGCCATATTATATCAAATGTTCATATTCTAAGTGCAGACTTTCAAGATTTTAGTTGATGAAATGCAAATAAAGTTTAATTCAAATTCTTGCTTGTAAAATATAAAAATAAACATTTAATTATAAAATAAATCCGACCTTTTAGATGGAATACTGGTAAAATATTATCGATAAACTTAAAAAAAAATATATTCAATTTGAAGATCTAAGATAATAGATTAATTCCTTGATTTTTATTTAATAAATCTATCAAGCGCTGCCTTTCAAACAATGATCAATTATTCAATAGTTAAGGATCAGTAACACTTAAAGTTCAAAGTGTTAATTGAATTAGCAATACAAGAGCGCTCTTTCTAATTAATACATAAGTAAAATAGCTCAGCCAAAGGTGAAGGCTAAATAGTTGAATGGCATTGTTTATAAACAATGATTCCATTAAGGTTTCTTAATAGAGATGCCTTAAAAGCCTTAATTGCGTTACCAGTCAATATCACTTCAAATTCTGACAGGCGAGGCGAGTAAATGACTTTTGCTTCCAGGTAGAATGTGGTAATAATAAGGTCTTTACTCAATCACAATGTATGCTTACATAGAATTGAATTCGATTACATTACATTGAATAAAAATGGAATTGTATAAAAACGGGAACTATGGAATTACACATCTAATCAACATACTAGTAATAAGTAACATTCCATATAAGAAACCTCAGTATTAATACAAGAAACAATGAATAGAACATTAGGACCCGATTCCTTATATTAATATATTTTTACTAGCTTATCTATTACTTTATCTTCAGAGGTTAACTAGCTACGTTCATAATACCGTATAAACCGAGTCAAGAGTATGATTCTCACCCAACCACTTCAACTTCACATGGCAAAATAGTTCACAATGGAACAGATGAACTCTCCTTGACTTGTTGATATTAAAACGACATTTGAGGTCGCTTAGCTAACTGCAACGCTTTACACATTGTCTGTACTACATCTAGGGTTGCCATATAACACCACGGGGTTCACATTGTACTTGGGTTTCGCCACTCGTTAGTACTTTGAGTTATAAGACCACCTATTGGCGTGTTTCTCTATTTTCGTATGGTACAAAAGAGTATTTTAATTTACTTACTCTTGACATTCAATTTTTGTGTCCTAATATTTTACTAAATCAATTAAGTTTTGCAATCGTTTTATTCTTGCACATGTAACGCTTTTATTTACCAATGGGATAGCCAGATCAACTATTGATCGACGCGAACCATCCTTACAGACCTCTATCGGCTCTTTTTTTTTAATAAACATTCTCTTGCATGCTCTTCTGTTCACGTTACATACACCTTGAGATAAATATTTCCACATGATCTCTTTAAGATTCATAGTCAATATGAAAGATGAGGTCGGCTATATTCATCAGGTATAGTATATATATCATAGTATATACGAACAAAGTCATCAAGTCATAAATAGACCTTTAATATACCACGAACAAACAACGTTCACTTTCTATAAAACTTTGTCTATCGTAGGCTCAGACAGTCGCGATCATTTATCAAGATAAATACGTAAATGTACATCAAAACACATTCACTTATATTTATGGAGTGGCTATGTAGATTCATACAAACACTGGTTTATTGTTTCACGAACGGAAAGTGAACTGGGAAGTTGTATATTCACACGTTTTTACCTGAAGTAGTAGACATTAATGAGAACTTCCACTTTCGATTTCTGTCTGCAGTAAATTCTTAGTAATGTGAGGTAATCAGTCATAAAAGATGTATTTAAGTAACAAGGCGCAAATTCTTTTTCTCTAAGGACATCTAAGACTCGCATGATGTTATGTTAGGTAAATATCACACCCACAAGCCAGGTTCATGATTAACGCAACTTTATTACTTACATTATTGTTATTACAAACCCTATAACAATGCTCATGTGCTAAGAGATGTATGTGTATGAAATTCAATCCAATCCTACAGGGATATTAGGTTATACATACATACTAATAGGCTAATGTATAATACAAGGAACCCTTTATTGAACATTTTCTGCAACATTTGCTTCCTCGATACATTTAAGATTGATGATTGTAAGTGCTTCGAGATTTCTATCACATAAAGCGTTTTGATTGATAACTGAATGCGGGTGTTTTGTCTTTTTTCATTTACTTTAGCAAGGTCACTCTTGTTTAAATGTTACGTATGTTTTTAAATGTCGGACATAGTTTTTTTAATTTAGCAAGGTTGCTTCATGTGAACAATGCGTTCCTTATATCGACTCGGAAGTAAATAATGTACACACATATATATGTATATGTCGATACGAAATCTCTGAAACTTTAAATGGGAAATAATTATATATCAAAGTAATTTTATATAAAAGTAAGCAAAGTGTACACTCGACAATAAAATAGTTATGAGTTAGTAGTGTTTGAAATAAAAAACTTACGCATAACATTTAAACACTCCTGTTTCCTGTTCCAGAGTTTTCGAAAAGTATAAATATATTTATATAATAATAATAATTAACAGTCTTTAATAAAACGACACATATCACATGTTAGCATTAAGTGAGAATGACATGACAATTTCCTATTTACGTTACGTACTCATGGCTGAAGTAATAATTAGAAAATATAAATTGACATAAAGTAGACATCGTGACGATATTATGTCCAATTAACCGTTGCTTTGTATTATTGCTATATACTTTAGAACTTTCATTTATGAGAAAACAAAAGGACGTGGGTTCCCTTAAAGTCTTTTAAAGAGGTTATACAGACATACCCACAAACATTATTACAACATATCGTGCCTCGTTGTTTTCCTTTGTTTACATAACACACATAGAGGTGTTTTTTGACAAATAACCGCGTTTTGCTGTTCAGAGATCACGACCCACTAAAAAGGTGTTAGAGTTCAAATGTTGTGTTCCACTTTAGGAAATTAGAAATAAATATTGGTTCGTTGCGAAAATGACATGGTATTATCGAAATTTATGGATTTGGGATTTCACACGAGGAAAAGTTTCTTTCGTCACGCCTTAACTTATGTTATATTGCACTAACAACTTTAGGTGCCAACATCGGATTGTTGACAAATTCCTGTTTACGTTTTAACATGCAATAAAATATACTGATAACGTATTTCAACAACATTGTGATTGCACGTCGTTTATGATATTACCATACAATTATTCAATTTTGTTTATCAATCGAAATGAAAATGTACGTATAAATATCCGACAGTGTTAAAATGTATATCGATGGCTCCATAGTATACTGAGGCAACTGTGCTTTTGATAAATTTACAGGAGAGCGATAATAAGGAAAAAACGATCCATATTAAATGTTATTACAAATAAAAAAACAAAATGAAGCTACATATATTAAAGAAAGTTATATGAGTTTTATAGGGCCTTTCCTAAGTGTAAATTATATTTTAATTATTTCCGTAGAGAATGAGTTGGTATACCAAGAATCTTAATACATTAAAATATTTAGTGATCTAGTGTATGCTATTTTTTACGTTTAAGATAATACGTGTATATAATGAAGTTTTGATTTTACAGAAATAGAGAGCTGTAATTAATTATTTATAATATACAAAAAAGTACATTTTCGAAAAAAAAATGGTTTACTCAGTAAACTCAGGAATCATATAAAATATATAGTTTTCAATTTACATTATGATTAACCTACTCTATAGTAAACCTTGACAACCTTAATTATAAACGGTTATTCACCGAAGAATTATGTAAATTACTGTTACTTAATTAATTCCGATTTTACTTTAATATATTCAAATTTGTAACGGCGCTAATAAATTACGTAACAATACGAATATCAACAATTTGAAAATAGTGGCGTTAAGAGTTCCATTTCGTAACAAACCGATTAATGGATATTTTGTTAAATAAAGTATTTGTTTACTTTCTTTCATTAATTAAATGTTACTTAACATATTCATCGTGGTCTACTCTTTTAGAAAAACCATATTTAATGGTTAAAGAGCTTATACTAATTGGAAAATGCCAATACGTGAATATTCGGGCATACGCATAGTATTGAACACACTATTCTTTCTTAAATTAGGTATTAATTTGAAATACTTTATATTCTTGGTGCAGAAATTATAAGTATGACGAGAATAATTGTACGCAGGTCATTACAATATTAACATTCATAATTTAGCAACTTAACAGTTCATGACAAAATTAACGACAGTTAATAAATTTTAGCAACTGCAATTAATCGTATAACAATGCTTGAAAATTTAACGGATTCCGTTATTATGCTTTAGTTTGTATTATTTCAAGGAGTAATACTATATTTGATTTATACTGCGCCCTCAACCTTATATTTATTGATGATTTAGTACTTAGTAACAATTTAAAATTCGACGTAGCTCAGTTGTTTGGGGCTTGGCTCTGTATCAGTGGGTACAGGGTTCAAATCCCGTTTGAGCATGTACCAATGGAAATGAAGTTTAATGAATTTCTATGTACATTTTCGTAATAAAAACACATTAACGAAATGCGTCGAATTATACGGTGAGGGAAAACATCGTGAGGAAACCTACCTGTTCGTCGAACAGGTAATAGTTAGTGCTTGTAAATGGCGACATGGCTGACCACCTGTCACATTGAGTACTGACTATCTGGTTAACACGTGGGTTCGAGGTGTCCATAGAATTACTACCTTCGCAATTGCGGAGATGGACACCTGAACCTCTGACTACCCCGCAAGGGTTAATGGTCGTGAATGCGTTTGTTTGTTTTTAACAATTTAATAGCATATTAGGATTGAATAAATAATATAAGACACAATTATACCGACTTCAAATAAGCATATAAAGCCATTCTACTTCTCCAAAGATTATCTGTATATAATTCGCATTATACAACATTATTTGGTAAATAATATTTTTGGTGCAACGATAATTTTACCAATAATGGTATGAAACATTACATAACTTATTGCACTTTTGTATGAAATAGTATAAAAAATAAGGTCATCATCACCATCTTTGTATGATCTTCGCAATTACGGTTCACCATTTTTGTTAATCTCGTTCGGGCACTGGTGAGTTCACATGAGGTAAATTTCGCTAAGAATATACACAATACTCGAATGGTATAGGAATTAACATTATCGTTAACGTGCCACTATATTTTCATACATTCAGTAATTTTGCCTATGAGACCTACGTTACCTTCGAGACCACGAGCACTTCATTATTAAGCTTCTCAAATATTTCATTTTGCCTCCGACTGCATTTGTCATTAACTTTGAAACTACGCCAGGTCTAATTAATTGATACTAATGCTAGCCGATAAACTGAGGGTAAAAACGATTTCTTTGCTCACAATATTGGTTATTTTCATTCAAG
The DNA here is from genome assembly GCA_030578115.1 of Leucoptera coffeella. Lineage (NCBI taxonomy): Eukaryota > Metazoa > Arthropoda > Insecta > Lepidoptera > Lyonetiidae > Leucoptera > Leucoptera coffeella. The sequence goes on from JAMBLF010000406.1 coordinate 177,324, forward strand.
TCTAACTAGAATTATACAGCGTACAAGTTTAAATATTTGCACTGTGAACTATTCAATACAAAATTACGTACTTACTTGTAACCATAACCTGACATCTTATTCGATAAGAGTACGAAGTATAACGGCAATGCATCATGCGCGATCTCGGTTAGTGGCTGCGATGGCGTAATCACTTTCTCGCCTCGCAAGGGTCGCCTTACCGGTTGTGACCCGGAATGTGAGGCTGGATCCACATAAATGGCACTTCCCACTTCAGACGCCGATTCTGCTACAGATTAATAAGTATTTTGGTATAGAGTATATTTATTTGCAATAACTGTTGTCAATGCTAAAATAACTTTTGCAATGGAAAAAATACTCACAATATTTATCGGTATGATTATATAGTAGATGTTAATTAAAGTGTTACTTTAATACTTGGTATGATATACCTTCACATTTACACGAACGGCAAGAGTAAGTTATTAAAAAATACAAAATTAAAAAGAAGTAAAATTCATTAAATTCAAAAGACTTTACCCATCAACCATTACAATAATCAATTACCTAATTCTCTTACTATATACTTATACCTATAAAGTCCATATAGTATACTATTAGGGTCTGACAAGAGAATAATAAGCACATATCTTAGTTGCATATTAATTCATAAGCAGTACTATTAGTCACGATCAATGTTAAAAGAATCGAAGCCAATACGAGTACTTCACATCATGCTCTATAACATGGCTATCTAAAAAGTAGGCGCCAAACTGGTACCTTTATGGCAAGATTACAAAACAGCTGTGTTTCCTGCAAGTGAGACTGTCAACATTAACGCATCAGAGATAATCGCTTTTGACTTTTTTATATCATGTGCTGTTTTTATAACACACACATACATAATATTTACTAAGTTAATATTGAACATAAATATTTGAGTCTTAACACCGCTGATCACTTTGTAATTATGTACTTTATTGTTGTCCGATATAATAGTGAACTCTCAATCAATATTTGTTTTTAATGCCTTCACAACACTGATAATTTTGCTAAATGTGAACTCTAGTCGCGTCCAGTAAAAGTTGTAAAAAACGTGAATTTGTATGTAACACGTGAGTGATCACAAAATTGCTGTAAGAAATTATATCAACGGTAAATAGGTTCGGTTTCGAACGTAAGGTTACAAATGTTGCAAAATTCGCCATTCCCATGTTCGATCAATTTCTATGATTGGTTGACAACCAATCACTTCCCACGCATCTAGTCCAATAGAGATCGTTCTGATTCTCTGTGCCAAAACACTCGGGCAGCATAGACGTTAGCAAACACAGTTCAACTTTGTAAGATTGTGTCAAATCTAAATTAATTAAATAAATTAAAGTACTTATTAAAGTAAATTTCTGTGGGAAGTAAAACTTACTGCTACTTCCTAATAATAACATGTTTGATATCAAACATTTGAACCTAAGCAAATAAAATAAATCAAAAATAAAAAACAATAGCTACAATGTGGTGAAATAAACACCTATTGACAATAAAATAAGAAAACATTATCGGCGGTAAACAGTTCTGATATTAAATTTCCAATGCTTAAGAAACTATGGTTATCTGTCCAGAGAACTTGCACCCTAAATTAGTATAAACGTACATAAGTTCATAAAATACAGTCTGTTTGCAGCATTTAGCACTTTGTGTTCTCTTTCCGCGGCGCTGTCACAAACATTGGTAACCTTGAAACGAGTGAGGAAACCGCACGTCTAGGGCATTTGCAGTTTCTTTAGGCGTGCGTAAGTGGAGCAAGTTCAGTTAGCATTGCGTAGATAAATGAAATTACCATTATTACACTGTCGCAAGCAAGAGCTAGAAAAGTTGACAAACATTAAGTGTCACACTTTATGTTTCTAAGCTTTTAGTTCTTTTGTAAAGCTTCGAATGTACTCGCGTGTGATGCAATGAAGCTAATATTATTTCTTTGGTGTAGCGAATGCTTTACATCTCAATTATGCTCCTATCTTTTGTTAGGCAGGTCATCAGACATTATTTACTGTGTTATGATACTATTACATAATTTAAAGTGTACTTACATTGCATTTTAATTTACGATTGATCTTTAGCCTGAATGAAGTTGATATGAAAAAAATTTGTTGCATAAAGTGGCACACATTTATACGAATTAAAGAAAAGTGCAGCTGTTTTTATAAATGTATTAAAATAAACGAACGCACATATTAACTGTTCTTAGTGTTCAGTAGTTTTACCAAAAATATTAATGATGTTTTAGTATTTGAAAACCAATGATAAGAAAAAATAACAAATTTTTTAAAAGCCTGTTAAGCGATTTGATTACCAGTTGCAATATTTACAGAGATAAACAGTTAAATCAAACATTCACTATTATGTAGTCACTGTTATGTACAGCTTATCTATCTGCGTAACAGTGCCATAAAATAAAGAATGACAGAATTGGATGTGCGATAGAAATCTACGGAAAGCTTGCGAAACGAGGACGCATAAGTTTAAAAAACTCGTTTCACTTAAACTGTCGCGTGTCTTCCTTGAGTTAACTTGGTTTGAGTTAGTTTAACAAGGTACTCAACTAAGTATTTACGCGCAATCATACATATCAAGTGGACAAATGTGAAGGACAAAAACTCAATCGCATGAGATAAATAAAATTTTCGTTTGTGAATGTATTTGCGTCCTCAAAATTCTATTGTGCCGTAAGAGATGCGCTGAACAGACACAAGTAGAACTTGTACGCTCAAAACCACAATCCTCTGATCGAAGTAAAAGATATCAGATAAAAAATCTCTCTAATTTTCATCCATCGCACGCAAAACATATAGTACAATAAAGTAATATTGGAACTAGTTAAAGCTGTAATTCGCGGCAACCCTCCTTCATTTAGTAACCTGTCTAAAGCTCATAGGAATACAGCAGTGCGCTGTAATTTATGCGATGCCTTGCAACATTGAAGACCCGGATTCGTTGTCGCTCATCTATTCAGCAAACAAAGCTCGCGCCCTTACAAAGCGGCCTACACTTTCTCTTGACCTATGGCATTGTTTTGTAATCCGGATGCTTCGATCATTAAGGCAACATTGACATTAATAACTTGTCGAAGCTCTCGACAGATTTCACGAAAGTTTTTCATAATACTTACGTATTCTTGTTTGGTTATTCAATTAATGAGGCAGAGTTAAATAAGATAAGTTTACATGTTCTTGTTATAAAGCTCAATCATTAATTTGGTAGAAAAATAAAAGTTTTATCTTATGATGCTGTTATGTTAATAGTAGATAACATTTACACAGTCTCAATCTGAATGGTTTGTTGACTTTGATTCAAACCTTTGACTCTTAGAATGTTATGACATTAATTAATAAATAAAATAATTCTTCCCATCCATATATAGGTTGAGGTGCGTGAGACTCTGAAATTAAAAACTCCGATAATTTCCAGAATAAATGTAAAGAAAATGATTGAATTTATCCCAACAATTGTTACCTGATCGTAGTATAAACGCGATAACATTCCAAAGATCGAATGCCGATTAGATCGTTTCATTGATTTTAAACCAATATCGCACAAATTGCGCAACTGGTAAACAATGCTGTTATTTATTGTTATGTCATAAACACAATGGTATTTAGGTCCATCTTGTTCATTCGCGTCACTGAAGTGGCCGGAACTGTAAGTAAAATTGTAAAATTTGAATATCACCGTGGCAAGTGGTTTTTTAGCATGACATTTGAAAGGTAATAATATTCAAAATTTTAAGACTTATACATTCTGCAGATCATTTTGAATTGATTGAATAGTGGCGTAATACCTTAAACAACGGATGGACACATTATAATCGTATAAGAATAAATATACAAAATTACACCACAATGTTAAATTAGTTAAAATGGGAAACCATTACTGGATATTTTGAAAAAAAATATTGTTAAAAAAATAATATAGACACATTCAAGCACGAAATTTTATTCATCCATCTCGACCCGATATGTACCTGAACTACCAAACCCAAGAAAAGGCAATTGGCATACAGTGCCAAATAAGCATAGGCGACACTACTAAATGCCAAGCAGTAGTAAAAGGTTGACAATCCTACAAATTTCAAGTGGCACCAAGTTCCTTTCAAATTTTGGAGTGAAGTTGCATTGCCGTTTGAAAGGATTAAACATAATACAATTAGAGCGCAGTTCCTTTCGGATTTCAACACTCAATTTATGTGTGTTGAGGTATCCTTACATGGCTTTGGGTATTACGAGCCGCTATTTAAGTGAAGTGCTTAGATCTACACTTCAACAGATCGTTATCATTGATTCGCTAATTTATTATAATAGAACGCTGTTATGAAGTCGGTATAGGCCTTTGTTAGTTAGGTTGTTAGAGTTACTTGTCAGCTATTCACACTAAATGGCGTAGTAAAGTTACCGTAGTTAAATTACCGTTTAAGGGAATCCATTTATTTCATACATGCCTTTATATCCATATTATTTGTTTAACAAGTAAATTATTTCTTTACAATTTTCGAACGATACTTAAATACCATTCTATCCGGCGTAAATAGCTTTTCAACTTAGTTTCAACGTTAATAGAAACACGATATTGAATACTTTGTACCTTATAATTTAAAAGTACTCATTGACCTAGTTGTTAGATTTTAAAGCAGCCTATTTCTTAAGACAAATATGGTAGCCATACTAACTTTACATAACTTTCCTACAGCTTAATTTCATACTAAACAACTACCAATTAAGAAGCTAACTATTAACCGATCGCTGACCGTGTTATTCTGCTGTTAAGATAACTAATAATATGGACCGAACCCGGAACTTTTAGGTTTCATAACGTGCTAAGTGTCCACTTGGCTTTAAAAGTTACGTGTTTCAAATACCTACCTACATGTTTGCACGGTTGCATGCATGAACCAATATTTCTTTAAGAGCGAGATGCAAGTAATACGTGGCATGACACAACGTTTACGACATAAAAGTATACAAAATGTAATTTAACCTTAATTCGATAATCCCCGAAAGATATTGGCATAGAAATAACTAGTACCAACAACATAAATGTTAAGTGAACTTAGTGCTGTGTTCGTTAAAAACAAGTTAAAAATGTTATTTGAGAAAATCAATTTAATTAAAATATTATATATGGGAATATTTTTCCCAGTGTTCTATAAATCTGATACTACCTACGCTAATGGTGCCTTAAAAGTTCTGTATCCGAAGTTTAGTCCACCCCGAAAGCGTTTCAACTACGTAAACATTAAGTACATTGCCAAGTAGCTACAAACTGGTTGTCATCGAGACAGAATGGCTATCATAATCAGCGAGAAGTAACTGGAGCGGTCATCAATCAATTCATCAAATATGTGATAGGCCGTCATCAGATGGTTAAGCTTTAGATTAACCATCCAGTACATCTGGTTATTTATCTTCCTAACAGTCAACGTTGCTTCAACATACTTTTTATTCTTAGGTGTGGCAAAATATACCTTTTCATAACAGTAATTGTATAGCTCTTTCTTAATACTCTTTTGAAAGTTTATATTCTTAACGACTACTGCTTAGAGACACACTAAAAGCTCTAAACGATTTCATGTACTCAAAAGCAATGGAATAAAATAGAAAGTTAATATCTTAGTTCAACAAAAACTAGTGAATAATGAATTGAGGTCCAAATTGAAATCGGATTATAGCAGATTTGTAGTTAAATGCCAAACGGTTTTATTTGGGTTAAATTGACGAGTATAAGCTGTACGAGTATAAGTCATTTGTTTGTATAAATTATAATACTCAGCTTACTAGTAACAATTTAGTAAAGCATTCGTTTTTTATATAGTCATGAAAACAATTAATATCCATACCCCATTTAAACCAATAAAACTTCAAGTCATGAAATGGATAACTATGTTACGCTTACCATTAAGGGTTTATACTCTATGAAGATTTATCATAAAATGATAATAATGTTTCGGTCATCACTCAAACTCGCGTTATAATCCCTGCACCCCTGCGGGTTTATTATTTTATCTTTTAACAATTAATAACCTTAAAAATTAATTGTTACAGACGGTGGAGATCTCGAAGCGGAATCTTCAGAAGCAGTTGAAGAATCAGTGTCTGGCTCCCCTTCAAGCGAAAGCGTGGAAGACACGAGGTCCGAGAGCTCAGGCGGCCTCACAGATCACTCGATTGAACTGGTTGGAAGACCACAAACCTTCTTCCCTTCGTTCGCCAATCTGTTCGAACCAAGACACAATAACTTCAAATTTGGGTTCAGCAACCAAGAAGGAGCATTCAGCCAGCGACCCAATTCCTACAAATCCTTACTCAACTACCCCAATCTTTTTGGAAACTACAGAAGTCTTGAAAACTTCGGCAAAACTAGTACACAGACTGCGGCTCCAATCGTAGACGCGTCTTCGAGTGTTCTTGGATCTGGCAACTTCGGAGTTATTCGTGGAGGAACTTTCTTCGCACAAAGCGATGATGAAGAAGAAGGCGATTACAGCGATAACTTCAGTTCCTACTACAACAACGGTCATGGTCGCCCATCCTTAGGACTGGGATATATAGCTAACCCCAGACCTAATTACAATCAGGACCAGTTTGCCAACTTCAGAGATTTCGCCGACATCAACACACCATCCAACTCAGCATACTCACATTTCGTCGTAGTCTACGCTAACAAAAACGCGACGCGTGACGAAGTCAGTGAAGAAACGAAGAAAGTGGTCTCGGAACCTAAAAATATCTTTGAAACACTAGAGCTGTTAGATAAAACTGAGCCTGCGCAGCCTTCACCGCCCAAATTATCCAAATACAAACTGAAATTGGCTGCTACGAAACAAAAGCTGAACAAAAAAGAGCAGTGGAAAAAATCGGTCAAGCCAATCGGCAAGCACGTGGAGGCGGAAGAGCCTTTGCTTGCTCTCAGTTAAGATTAGTGTTATTTCGTGTGTAGGAAAAAAGACTTGAGTGTATTTTTTATTTGTAGTTGCGTAAGTGATATAATAGTAGGTTTATGCGGCGGCAATCGGCATGGATAACGCGACGTGACAAGTGCGCGCGTGCACTACTTCTTTGTATCTCGATGTATAAAAAGAAACATGATAAGTTAAATTGTTATGAAATTACGTAACGAGTACACCTTATACTTCTTGTAGTTGCGCTGAGTGGTTGTATTAGATTAAGTACACTATCATTATAGATTTTGTAAACATTCATTTACAGCTTCCTGATATAAAGTTTAATTGAGCTTTTAAATTTATAGTAGGTTATAAATTGCAATCGAAACATTATTTTTAATGCCCCTTTTGGCTACTCAGTTGAAAATTAATTAATTCAAAAGTTTTAAGGCAACATTCTACATTTGTTTGTTACAATTAACGATTGCCTTGATTTTACCAAGTCTTTTTAGGAGCGGCTTTGTCGTTTATATAATGCATAAATGAAGTACATCATATTATTTGTTGTACTTTCGCAACTCAGCTCTCTATCACACAGTAAATTTCAGCTACTTGCCTATAGCAACATACAACTTAATGTCAAGTATTAAAGCTAATTAATATTCCATGATAAACATCACATATTAAGAACCATTTAGTTAAGTATTATATGTACCTCAGTGTAAATTTGCTGTTTGTGTTTCACTACTGCCTATAATTGTGATTTTGATTTATTATTGTGCGAATGGTTTGAATTAGATTGTTTATTACAACGTTTTGTATTGCGAAAATCAAATTTAAGTGAGAGGTTGATGATATAAGCGTATGAATAAATTAATTATTATACAGTGAACTACTTAGTTTTTTTTAAACACCTTACTTCTTTAGATTAAATGACATTTATTAATATTTTCCATATTGGAGTTAACAACGCGAGAGAATAAACATAATTATGCACGCCTCTAAGTCCCTAAAGGGATAGGCAGAGACTAGCGATCGCCACCTGTAACGATCCTGACGAATCCTTGCTTCGCTCACGCCCATTAATTTTCTCATACATGCTTTTTTATTCTTCATACACCCGCCTTAAGAAAAATGTAACCTTTTTGATCTGTATATGTTCTAAGAAACCTACTTCATGCAACTCTACCTTCTAATTTGGCTCTTTAAATTATTTTCATAACCCAAACCCCAAACCACCCCAACATACCTTTCTCCATTTTCTTCACTACGTCTTCTCTCATTCCACAACGTTCATGAATCTCACTATTCCGTACCCTATCACACAATCTTACAATACATATTTTCCTTTATGAGGTCCTCATATCAACCGCAACTGCCTTTCTTTCGAATGTCGTAGCAGATAACTAAAAATACAAAATATAATATAACTTGACTCTAGTGAGTACTGTGCTACTGGCTCAATTATATAATCCCACATAACTAGGCTAAATAAAAGTGTCCGACAATAATTGATATTTTTATTATCAACCCTACTAACCTACTATCAACCCTAAAAGGGACTAAAGCTCGAAAATACATGTACATTTGTTGCATGTTGCAAATATGGCGGCAAGTCTGTTTACAAATTATATCAAATATTAATTTGGCATTGGATAAATATACATACATGGCCTACATAAATTATTTCACCTGTTTTCTTATAGATGTATCCTATTTCCAAAACTGGGGCAAATTGGAATATACTAACTACGTAGGCCTTAAATTTTAAGAAATACATATAATTATTTATAGCACCAGCGTAGGTATGATAAACTTAGTCGTACACAGTATTACCAGATTACCTTTACACAACTATATTAGCAAAAGTTCTTTTAATATAATTGCTAGTTCATTGCGACAGGCGCTAAACGCAGTCATAAAACTTATAATAATATACTGTTTAAATCTTAACAACAATGTAGTTATATATTGCCTGTATTAGTGGGTCATTTGTATTTATTTACAATACGATTTATTATACTATTAGTCCAAGAGCCAGTGAACCCTGGGAGTAACGGTCTTCCCGTAAGGTTAAAAATTTGCATACCTACAATTTATGGCATTCTAAAAGCAATAGCCATAACCTGGCAGGCGTCAGCCCTGTACGTCATCAACCCCTGTATTTTTTTTACTGTTAGATAAATTTGTATTTAAACTTTTAAAACTTGTTTCTGTAAGTTTGAAAATTTTATAGGATAAAGTTTATTTATTGTTCATCTTAAAAACCTAAATGCCAGGCGATTTCAATAAGCAGAAGTACATGACAGGTGAATTAGAAAATGCACATTGATGAGGTAAAATAAACTTTATCCTGTATGATTAAAACTTTTCTATGTTTTTAAGTAAACGTCTTAGAATAAAAATGTGCAATGCCAGGCGGTTTTGAACAGCATAAGACCTTGCCAGGCGAGGGGACAGCTGCTAAGGGCGCGCGAGTGAGAGGTGTTATATGAACGCAAAGTTGTTTCTGTAAATTTGAAAATTTTATAGGATAAAGTTTATTTATTGTTCATCTTAAAAACAAAATGCCAGGCGATTTCAATAAGCAGAAGTACATGACAGGTGAATTAGAAAATGCACATTGATGAGGTAAAATAAACTTTATCCTGTATAATTAAAACTTTTATATGTTTTTAAGTAAACGTCTTACAATAAATATGTACAACGCCAGGCGGTTTTGAACAGCATAAGACCTTGCCAGGCGAGGGGACCAAACAACTAAAAATAGAACTAAGTCGTGTAGAAGTTTATATCATTGACTTTAAGTTGACGGTTACTTGACTGACATAGAGGTTATATCAAATAAAAAAAGTATTGTCAAATAGCAACAGCAGGCTAGGTTGATTTCTAGCTTCTTTGCTATAAGATATAAATGTTAATTAACCATTCTTTCAACAATGTTACTTGTAATATAATTTGGTGTATGAAGTGAAAACCAAAATCGGTATTGCTTCCTTATATTTCATAAGTGTTTAAAACAGTATTCAAAATGTTCACCGGCAAGGACTCTACAAACATTGGTTATCCCACGCAGTGGGCCATGAACCCTAGTGCTTATCAAAATGTAGATTCTAGCCAAGTGGACTGGGCAGCGTTAGCTCAGCAATGGATTGCCATGAAGGATTCTGTGGCAGTTCCTCCGCCTGTACCGCCGCCTCCTCCACCAATGACTGAGGACATCGGACAAGCTCCTATGGAGATGGATGATCATAGCAGCAACTCTAATCCGATTCCTGAACCACCAACTATGGGTGATCAGTGGAATGCCACAGCTGAGACATGGGGGAACTCTTGGAATCAATGGGGTAAGTACTTTTTCCAGCTTTATTCTTATGATTAGGTTACAAAGTCATGTGATACAAAGTCACCATCAGTAGACATACAATTTTATGTCCTATTCTAAATTCTAAACCCTATTCATGTGTTTCGATCTGTGAAGTTGTTATTAGTACCTTTGAATCATCATCAATATGCCTATGAATATAGTTTTGTGTTATTTCTATAATGTGTTTTATAGTAAGAATTTAGCATGCATCTATATCAAGATCTGCTTCATTAGTTTTGTTTTGATCAATATTTTATGTAATCTGAAATGAGCTGTTTGCTTATATTTATACAATACCTTATCCTAAACCAATCTGTAAATAATAGAAATATAGGAGTATTTTGTGCTTTTCTTGGAAAATGTAATGATTATATTGGACCAATTACTTAAATAGTCTATCTCCTTGTTAAAATTATTGTTAACTTTTATATTATATGAAATGACTATAAGTAATTATGTTCCAATGTTTTAAAACTATTCTACATACCTCAATGAAGCTAAATTTGAATCTTGTATTGATAAAATCACAATAATGCTTAGACACATATGCAAACTATTACCACATGATAGTAGTGAGGTGAGCTGTTAACGCAGCATTTCAATAGATTGCAAACTTTGTTTGATTGGCTTATTATTTCCATTTTAACACTAATATGATGATATAATAACTTAAACCTCAACTTATAAGAATGTTTAAATAATAAATATATAAAGTGGTATTATTAATCTTAACTATTCTGTTCCAAAGGTTGGGGCTGGCCTGGTGCTGGACCAGCTGATCCAAAGATTCCAGTAGAAGCAGTAGTGGCTCCAATGCCTCCACTCATGGACGCATTTGTCCCTTCTGATGCAACTCCAGCGCCAATTCCTAGGTAAGTTAACCATGTTTAAATGTTCCATCTCGCGCTCATGTAGTTACTGTGCACAATAGGTTAGATTAAATAAAGGTGTCAAAATAAAAATGCTGTTGTTAATATTACTTATCCTTTCAAGATGGATAGCACCTCTGCAACACGCCTCCTCATTCACTTGGCAAAGCAATCAAGGTTGTAATGACATTGATAGAGAATATTGGTATAACCTAATCCATAACCATGTAATGGACATTCCATTCCCCTTTAGATTAAGAACAGTGAGTTAGTTTACTATTTACATCCCATAATAACATGAGATTTACATCTGACATAATTTTTTTATCAATTTCCATGACAAAGTACTGGAGAGTATCCAAGACCGACATAATGTCCATATTACCATAATATGCCTTTAATATTATTCCAGTTATTCCACTGCACCAGTGCCACCGCCCCCACCTTCCTTCCAGCATGGCTACTGGACAGCCACTCAAATGGAGCAGCAGGCAGCGTCTGCTCACGCCAACAACAACAAGAAGTTCAACAAAATGAATAAAGTCCATGACCACAAGACCTCCACTAGACCTCCGCGTAATAGGTGAGTGAATCTATGCTCTTATGTAACTGTTTAAAATTATTGTTGTGTTGTTATGTAACCAACCATTATAGTATTCCTTGTTATAACATTTTTGTGGTGTATTTTTGTTCATAGGTCACTCAATCATGTTCATATGTTTTGAATTATTGTTTGTGATGATAATATAAAATATAGAAACATATGTAATTCATAATTGAACATGAAGTGCTGCAGTCAGCTGTTGAATACACAATACACATACACAAATGTGTCCTCAAAGATGGGTAAATGCCGGAACACATTCACCCGTGATATTGACCTAACCCAGTAAATAAACTTTATCTTTATATCTTTTGATTTTGTTTATATTTTGATTCTTTTGCAGGGACAAAACAATGCCTTTGATGCCCACCCCAGTTGCTCCGATGCCTCCCATTATAATGCAACCTGCCATGCAGATGCCAGCCTTGGATGCAGCTAAAAGGAAGCAGTTGCCTGCGTGGATTAGAGAAGGTAATGTTGCTAGATAGAATTATCCTTGATTCATATTTAAATAGTAACCATATAAATGAGTTGTATCTTATGTGGTCTTGCTCAATATGACATTTTATCATTATATTGAATGGCTAATAAAGAATAAAAAAACAAGTTTGCAACTTTAAATGAAATAATTGATTGTAATTAAAATTTATTCCCTTGAATTAATATTCATGAATTTAAATGATATTAATAAAAAATGCAAGAAAATTATTTCAAAAAACTCTTCAATCGCCTCTTTTTTATTACAAAACCAAGTTAGTTATACCTGCCAGTACATATACTAAACTAATAAATCTTAATTAGTCAAAGACTGATCTGAATTACCTTCCGTACATTCTTATACTTCCTATTTCAGGTTTAGAGAAAATGGAGCGAGAGAAACAGAAAGCAATTGAGAGGGAGGAAGAGAAAAAGGCAAAAGAAGCGGCGGAGGCAGAAAAGAAACGGTTGGAAGACGAAGAACTCGAAAGGCTCAAAGCAGTGGCTAGCGGTGAACCGGTGCCGCCGCCTAAAAGCAAATTTGTGAGTCTTACAATTAGAAATATACTATATTGAATTATAAATTTTAATTTTAAATATATTATATTGAAATATTTACAGTAGTTTATTGTAACAGTTAGTTTAAATGTTATGATTTTACTAAGAGATCACTTGCATGAGGTAATAAATCAAAATAATATGTAGAATAATAATAAAATAATATATATAATAATTTCCAGTATAATTGTACTTGAAATTATTGTATAGGCTTTATGATTAGCTTGTCACTACGCATGTCTCTCACAAACAGTTAAGGCAGACAGCTAAATGATGTGTCCATCTTCGTGGCATAAATTATACACTATTACCTGATAAGTAAACTACCTTTCCTATACTAGTGCGGTCTCCCCTCAGCGTAAGTTTAATTGGTCTTTGAATTGTGTGTGTATGGACTTGACTATAAGTATGAGTTGTCAACTCTAATTGATCCTCAATAGATACTTTAATTCACACTATCTAAATATCTATGCTAGTTCTCTCGGTGTTAGTCAGTAAAATCTCAACACCTATCTCTGAATTCCTTGTTAGTTACAGATAAACATTATTTATCAATCTGGTTATCTTCCTTTACTTCCAGGAATCTGCTTCAGAAAACGAGGATTCAGACAAGGAGCTTCCCGACGCGACTGATGAGCCCCTGGAGAGTAAGTCCCCCGAGAGGCCGGCCTCAGTGAAGGAGGAAGCCCCCTCCCCTGTCAAGAGGAGCAAGGAGGAGATCATGCAGGAAGTGGTATGGCTCACATATTCATAACATAACATACGCTTCACGACTTGTGTGTACACACTCCCTTTTTTATTATGGCGAGGTAGTCAGAGGCTTGAATGCCCATCTCCGAAATATTACATATTCCATAGTTTATTATTATAACTAGCGACCCGCTCCGGCTTCGCACTTCTTGCTATTTAATGGACGTTATTATACATATAAAGCTTCCTCTTGAATCACTCTATCTATTAAAAAAGACCTCATCTAAATCCGTTACCTAGTTTCAAAGATTTAAGCATACAAAGGGACATAGGGACAGAGAAAGTGACTTTGTTTTATACTATGTAGTGATATGAGTAAAGTTAGTACTTATAACCGCTGAATGTTTATGAGGTGTATGAGTGTCAATGAAGCGAAAGTGGTTTGACAGGATCGGGACAAACTAGCAATAATAATGTCCAAAATGTATTGAGATTACTGATGATGGATGGCGTTTTACTTTGTTGATATAATAATAATAATATTTGGACATTATTACACAAATTGAACTAGCCCCTTTGTAAGTACATTTAAGACTTGTGTTAAGGGTACTAGTCAACGTATATTTAAGAAATGTATACATATCATATATAGATAAATACATATGTAGCATATATAATCAACAACCAGACTGGAAAGCAGTAGAAAAGCGTAGTTCTCAACTCTGCCTCCACCGGGAATCGAACCCGGGACCTCACGATTAGCGTTCAGGTAGACACCTCACGATTAGATTATATCGGTTAGACAACCGATCGCGCCACGGAGGTCGTCAAAAAATATGACAAAAAATATGATCCGAACGTTTCCATAGAAACAGCAACATTACATTAAAATTTCGTTATTAGATCGCGATCTCACTAATAATCATATGTTTTCCGAAGGCAATGTATATTTTATTGAGCCGGTGGTTGCAGATGCTAGAAGTGCGCCGCTCCCTGACGGAGATCCTGCTGGAGGTGACGGACAAGGAGTTGCAGGCGGTCTGCCAAGAGGAGCTCTCCCGGTATACCGCGCAACAAGGTACCCCCCCACTTATCCCCCCATGGAAGACGCTCGCGCCGTGACAAAGCTATAGCAGGACTTTATATATACCTAACAGTATTGTGCCCTACACTAATGCAGTTTTATTTCAGATCAGAATATATGTGGTGTTGTATTGTGAATTGCCTAATGTTGGTTTTATTTGTATGGTAACAAAGCGTCCCGACTCAACGTGATGAAAGCAAGCAAGTCGAAGGCCCTCGCTTCTATCGCAACTGGCCTCGGTGAGTCCAATGCACTACGTTTGTGTAAACGCACCAATACGCCTGCTACGGAACGTACATACAACACTTCACACATGAATTTCAATAGCAAGTTGTTCCTCATACACATTGGAAAAGAAAGTATGTCGTATTGGTGCGTTCAATACATTGGGTCTTGTTAGACCAAAAATTTTCAGGCTTGTACAATTTCGTCTATATAATATATCGAAGTGATTGTAATTTGCTGAAAAAACGTTTTTTACAAAGGAATATTGGTAAGAAAATTTGTAACTATCTCTTAATATTAATGTTATAGGCATCGTTCGTATTAATATGCGATTTCATAATATTTTAACCAAAGTTATAATGATTGCTGCATGAAGTCTAAACTTAAACACAGTCTTTTTCCTTAAAAATGCAAACATTTGGGTTATCTCAATTCAATTTTGCTACTCAGCACAGTTAAAGTATTCAATACTACTACAGTTTAGATTGACTATTTTAAATACTGGATAATTATCGTTTCAAATTTTCATTAAAATGTGTTGTGAATCCTACTATTCTATTCCATAAGAAGGACAGTCCTTCTAAGGGTTCTTCTTATGTTATATAGTATCGACTAAACAATCTTTATACATACAATATTTAAAAATTATTTACTTATAAAGTTAGGGAGACTTAAAGCAAGTAGCCAACATAACTAACATAAGAAGCAATAGTAATTTTAATATTACAAAACATAGTTACAATAAAGTTACTGTTTCTATTCAAACATCTAAATAACCGTAGATAAAACGATTAAAAATATATCTACATATGGTTTCCCAAATTTAAAACAAGTAGGTATATTAGGTAGCATTGGGTTGGTGGGGACTTTATTCAGGATATGAGAAGCCATGTTCTATTGTGTGGCGTTGGTGTGGCACAGGTCTCGGCGCCTACGAGAGCGGCAGCAGCGACGGCAGTGACCAAGAGGACCCTGACGACATCTCTGATCAGCAGTTGAAGGTACATCGATCATACAGGCACACTTAATAGTTTCACAGACATTGTTTAGGTGGTTGTGATGATAATAATAATATAGATATATCTTACAGGGTTATACCTGAAATCCCCCTTGAAAAGTCGGTATATTGATCGTATTAAAGTATCACAGAAGAACTCAATTCGACTATCGATGCCTTTACTGATAAATTTTTCTGTATACGATCTTCAAAACAGATTAGCCGTGATGTGTATGTATAAAGTTACGCTTTTCCACTTATTTTACATTATTTTCCACTTTTATATCATAAATAATTCTCCGCCTTTCTCTTGCGGTGTCATAAGAGATTTTCATGAGTATTTTTTACCCAAATACTTTAATACAGTTAAAATGACCATTTAAAATGTATCTTACTCTATGTGTATTTTATTTCATCCATCTATAATTTACAGGAGGTTATCCGTCGCCGAAAAGAGTCTTTCGAGCGAATAGAGAGGATGATCGAGGAAGACATTCGGCGCGCCGAGCTGCGGGAGGCCGCTGAGATGAGTGAAAATGAACGGGAAACTTCACCAGAGATTAAGCGGGAAAGTAAGTTTCCCAACGCATATTTTTCCTTAAAATTGCAAGTGCTAATCTTATCATTATAAATTAATGGTTTTTATCTGGTAGTTTCCCCCCCTTTAACATAAGATACCTATTTTTTTTTTTCAATGTTATTTGTTTTTTTTTATATACCACATCTCTGTATGGTTTCATCGTGACCTAAAGTCAGAGTTGAAATAAGACCTAAATAGAATGAATACAGCTACTTTTCTATTGGTCCCTTTTTTGAATAAGTCTACTTTGATATCCTAGATATAAAAAAATGAAAATGAAATTGTTTTTACTTCTTGTCTTATATTTGTTCATAAAATAAATATTAACTTAATTACAGAATCTGACTCACCGCCGTCACGGGGAAGTGATTCGTCAGACAAAGACCGGAAAGATCGTCGACACTCATCTAGTGGCGACAAACCCAAAAAGATAAAGGAGCCTCATAGCTCACATGGGAAAAAATCTAAAAAGGAAACTGAATCTAGCTCATCTAGTAGTAGTAACTCTTCAAGTGATTCCTCTAGCTCAGACAGTTCGTCTTCAGAAAGTGACTCTGATACGAAGCCTAAGAAACGCAAACGCCGTGGTTCTTCTGATAGTGAGTCCCACAAAGCTAAAAGAAGGACTTCAAAATCCAGTCGCTCTGAAGCTGCAATAGAATCCAAATCTAGACGGCACAATGATGATAAAGAAAAGGAACACAAGTTCAAAAAGCACGAGAGTAAAGATAGGGAATCCAAAAAGTATGACGACAGACACGATAAAGAGCACAAAAGACGTCACGATGACGACAGAGATTCCAGGTCGAAAAGACACGACGACAAGTCTCACAGGCGAGACGAGGACAGATATTCCAAGTCGAAGAAAGAGGAAAAGAGAGATAGACATGGCAGTAGGTATGATTCAGACGATGATAGGCGCCGTAGAAGAAGATCTAGATCTGGGAGCTACGCGTCCTCCCGACGTAGGAATTCGAAGACTAGGGAAGGGTCAGACGACCGCTCGCACCGGAGAGAGAAACGATCGTACAGCAGACACGATAAGTATGAGCGCCGATCTAGGGACCGAAGGCGCTCCCGATCCAGGTCACGACGCCATTGAGGTGACTCCGAATAGCAGGTTGTACTCATTTACCTTTGTCTCTTAAGAGCTTTTTTTCTCATTTGTGTGATTTTAGCTCTCATATGTGGGAGAAGGGGAAATGTTTGTTTGTTTCGCAACAATTTAGCACAGAGTCCAAGTCTTAAACATTTAGTTACACGGCTCTAAACCTTCTAAGGTAGATGTTCCAGAAATTTATAATAGCAAACTTATTTGGTTAATTTACACTGCTAAGAAAACAGTACGGGTTTAGTCCCTATTAATAATTAAGAAGAAAGACTTTCCGTCCTTAATTCGTAGCATATTATTATTTGGTTTAATATTCTGTATTGTGTTCAGTCTACAACTTAAAAGTTGTTAAATTAAGATGTAATATAAAGAATAGCTTGTAAAGTATAAGGACCATTAAAGTGTAATCGACTTATACCTAATTCAAACGTTTTGTGAGACTATTTTGATTGTAATTCACTGCCAACCAGAATGCTATTAGCATAGCCAATATAATTGTTTTTCATAATAAACATAAAGAAGTAGCTTAATGGCAACACGTGTTGTAAAAATTTACTGTCAAAGTAGTCTCTTGAAAAGTTAAACTCAATTATTATTTAAATGTGAATTGTATGAATGAATGAGTAATATATGAGAACCACTAATGCTGAAGTACCAAGTATAAAATAATATTATATTTTCACTCTCATTCATTCAAACATTTCTATTTCTAAAGGGATTGAATTCTATCATCGTATTTCTTTTTCAGGTAAGGAGTGGTGAAGAAGTCAAAGCAAATAAACTTTTAGTGATATTGTAAATATTATTTATGTATGGATTTAATAAAACTAATAAGATCTTAATCAATGTTTTATATCTTTTAAGTGTTATCCATCTAAATATTAAAATTAATCTACATACTCTATAATACTACATCCATCTAGCATACAGTAGAACCAGCTTAAAATATCCGTGACACTTGTACAATTATAATTAAATACATAGTAGCTAAACTAATAAAATTTACTGCTAGAGAATTATTTACCTTAAATATACCATATACATCCAATGTCAGTGGTCTTGCCTTGATCAAACATTGTAATGATTTTGCCGTCTTCCTTGTGTAACTATCTCCTTCGTTGACAATTTTACTACACACAAAATCAAGTTTAGTTGCAGTATGTAAAAGTGAATGACCAATAATGCTTATCAAGGAAACGGTTGCCAGAGCATTGTTAGTCCAAAAAACTATGAAAACAATCATTATTAATTCATCTTCTTCAAATCGACCCTTTCTAAAACATCTCAAAAAATACCAAATTGCATCTATCACACTAATGAACGTTGTGACTAAAGCCGATAAAACAAAATTCTGAAACATTGAGTTCAATTCTTCACAAAATTCTGATATTTTGTCGTAACATAAAATTAACTCTGTATTATGAATTACAACAGACTTTAGCTTGTTTTTTGGTCTTACAGTAAATATACCATTGCTGCATTTATCTAAATTACTTAGAAGCTTAATTTTAATAATTTCCAACCTGTGTTTGATGACTATAACGAAGTAGCCAAAAATCGATAACTGAGAATCTTGAAAATAAACGTAAAAAGAAAAAATTACATTTCTAAACCACGTAGACCCTTCACGTCTATCAAATTCATCAGCTAAGAGACAAATAAGCCGATTCACGAATACCAACACCACTATTGCAATACTTATTATTCGTTCTTTTCGATAAACTCCAATATCGATATTCAATACTGCATCGATTTCCTTGATATGTTCTATTAGTTGGATATCCTTGTTACTGGCTCCAAATATTCTGGTTAAGTTACTGTACACATAAAGGAATGTGAAACAAAATAAATGCATGTGAAACATACAATACAAGAATATTGTGGATTCACTAGCCGTTGTTAAATCTACTATACAGTATGCAATCGAACAGAATACACATACGAATGATGTCACCTTCCTCTTTTTATCTCTATCTAATAAATTTCCGTTGGACACTCTAAATCGAAATACACAAAAAATATTTTCAACTTTTAATAAGGGCATTACATTTGGAATCATTACTGAATAGATATTTATTATGTCTCCTGTAATTGCAGTTATAGCATATAGCAGCCGATCTTAAAGGTAGGTAAACTAAACTGTAATTAATATCTATGTTGTTCGTTTCATGTCTATTCTACGAATGAATAGAACAATATTAATAAAGTTTAACAACCTATATATCTACATTAGTTACTGTTTACTTAGTAATCGCTAGTCAATTTAATATCCATTAAAATTATTAACACTCTTGCCAAGTACTGTAGAATATTTATTTCTTAAGTCTAGATACCTAGTATACACAACATACGAGTATTACATCGAAATGTGAATTGTACTGTATACATACGCTAATTTCATAATCATTGGAACTACGCATTTTATAATTACATTCAAAATAGGTAAAATTATAACTAACTTATAAGTAACATTGCTAACAAAATTGAATAAAGATATTATATCATACGGAAAGTTAATTTTTAAACATCTATGAGAAACTATTGCATTGAATTACTTACGCAAAATAAATCTTGATTCAACGAGACATACTTTTAAAACATACGACTAACCTGTAAAATTATGATTAAATATGTTGTCGTTAAACTAATAAAGTTGACGGCTAATGACTGGTCAATATCTATCATTCGATACACGTTAAACTTTAAAGGTCTAGTCCGTAACATAAACTTTAAAGTTTTAGCAACATTTTTTGTAACAAGAACATTTCCACTCAGAGCTTCGTTGCACAATTTTTCGCATTTTTCTACGCTATTTTTCATTAAGGTTCCCACAACACTTAAGAGCATTACTGTAGTGAAGCCACTGTTCGTCCAAGTAAGAAATATAACGATCATCGTCAATTCTTCCTGACCAGATCTCTTCTGACGAAAATATTGCAAGCAATACCAAACAGTATCTATAACATACATAAAAGTAGTGACCAAGGCTGAAAATATTTGGACACGGAACATTTCGGTCAATTTGTCGCATAATTCACTTAGTTTGTCATAACAAGGGGTTAAATCTTCCGGCCGAATGGTCCTAGTACTAAAAAACTGATCATTATTTGATTTGATATAAAACAGCTGTCTTTGCTTCTTGTCGCTCTCAGCAATACTTCTTTGCAAGCGTAGGTTAATGATATCCAATCTGTTTTTCAAAACCATCACGAAGTACCCAAAAATCGCTAACTGCATATCTTGGAAATAAAAGTAGAAGGAGAATAGAAAATTTCTGAGCCACGTAACATCTTCTCGTTCATCGAATTCGTCACTCACGTGGCATATGATGCGATTGATCAAAACCAATACGGTCAAAATAGTGCTCAGTTTCCTTTCTCTTTCATGCAATATTCCACAGTTAACTTTTAACGTTTCGTCGATTTGACAGAGGTTTTCTATTAAATAAATATCATTTACTGAGGAACCAGTTAACCTTTTCATTCCACAACGAACGAAGAGTAACATCACGCACGCAAGTGGAAAATAATATATAAGGTACAAGCCCTGTGACAGATCCTTTCCTGTCTTGATATCTACGATAAAGCTAATGATTGTCAATATTGTCAGAGCTAAAGTAAAGGCTTTTCTTTTTATATCTATATTTTCTAGTTTTCCATCCAAAAGTTTGAATCTAATGACACCGAAGCAATTTTCTACAAACAACAGTGGATTAGCATTATGCAAAATTTGACCTGCAGTGATTGTCATGGATGATTCTACGTGGTAAGTAACCTTGTTCATTTTTATCAGAAAAACAAAATGACAGTTAAAGGTAAAAGCAACGTCTTTACTAACGATAAAAGACAAAACCATTGATAATTAAAATGAACTAGGTAAATACCTACTAGAAAACCGATTGCTTTAGCACATTAGACAAGTTGTTCTTAGTAAACAACATGCAATGTTTATCAGTAATAAAGTAAAGTGACAAAAACAAAGACAAACGCGTTCACGACTATTAAGCCTTGCGGGGTAGTCAGAGGTTCGGGTTTCCATCTCCACAATTGCGAAAGTTGTAATTCTATGGCCACCTTAAAGTGAAGGATATGTAAATAAAAACGCATTTAATCATTATCTTAATATAAAAGATGGAAGTACATACAATAAATCTATATTTCTTCAAAGGCCTGTGCAGTAATTCGAAATACATAATTTAGTAAAATTGTTTGGTATGTACCAATATTTCAAGATGAATTTGATCTTTATTTCTATATAAACTGTATACTTATCCAATTTCTACTCGGATGTGACTCGGATGTTAATACTGTAGTAGGGTGTACATCAATCCATTTAGATCATAAACTTTGGTTGTGTGCTAAAAATGCCTTGAAAGCTGTAAAATTAAGATTAAATGTGCAGTAGCAAGATTAATAAAATTTGCAGCTAAGACTACATTAATATCCACAATCCTACATGGATTTATTTTCATCGGTTTTATCAGAATTAGATGTTGTAATGTTTTTAATTTATTTCTATTTAGAGGTTCACTTTCACAAACTGCTTCCTTACACAGATTCGCGCATTTGTATATACGTTTCTCTAGCAAATTGCCTATTACACTTAGTAGTACTATTGTTCCCAAACCACTGTTAATCCACGTCAAACATATTACTATCATTGTCATTTCTTCTTCACAGGACCGCAGCACTCGAAAGAATTGCAATGAAAACCAGACTGTGCCCACTATATTCATGAATGTAGTGACCAATGCTAAGCAAATCTGTATTTGAAACAGGCCCATTATTTCCGAACAGCAATGGATGAGCTTGTCGTAAACAAGAATTAAATCCTCCAATACTACGTATTGTTTTCTTGAATATTGTTTATCAGGTGTTGTTATACAAGATACACAACCCGTTCCCTCTGTTGAAATGTACTTCTTCAAGTTCTTATTAATAGCACAGATTCTATGCGTGATCATTGTTATGAAGTAGCAGAATATGGATATCTGAATGTCTTGGAAGAAAAAGAAGAGAGAAAATATAAAATTTCGTAGCCATGTTGAGATTTCTCTGTGGTCAAATTGATCTGCTACGATACATGTTACTCTATTGATTAGAACGAGAACAACTAGAATGATATTAGCTCTTCGGTCTTTTTCATAAATTCTATTGATATCTGGTTTCAGCATGCCATCAATTATGCAAAAATCATTAAGTAAATCAATATCCTTTTTACAAGACACGAATAATCGACCCAATCCGCAATAGAGGTAGTGAACTATAGCTCCTGTTAACGGTACATGAAAAATCAAATACAAAATTACGTCTTCATTTTTTCCTGATATTAAATCGAAAACCCAACAAACTAAAGTCAAAAGAACGTACACTATTGAAAGAATTTTCCTCAAACTAGACTTAATTTTTCGTTCACTGCACATTGTTAGTCTAAAAACGCCAAAGATATTTTCTAGATAAAGTAAAGGATTTATATTGTACATTATTGCTGACAACTTTTTCTTTAATTCTGTATCCATATTGGATGTTCAATATGACCACTTGTTTTGAAGTTGCAGTTATAACGTTGACTGGAGTTCAATTTCCTTTAATGGAACTTCATTACATATTTAAGACCACCATGGAAACAAGCTTAAAACGTTGTTAAATTGTACTACGTACTGTGTTTGAACCAATATTATTCTTGACTCCAATTTCATTTTGATGCATAAAAATCTAGTGCATTCTGATGAAAAATACGGGCGCATTGGGGCCTGTAGACTGAATTTGTTGTTATGACATTAACGTTTTTTTTTCATAACTTCACTTTTTGTGCATTTTTTTATTATCCATTTCAAGTAGTAATAGGAACTATGTTACATTAGACCTATTGTTTTCACGGACTAAGCCTATTTTTATTAACAAGCAAGGAAATCATATGTTTTGAAATTGTTGATATAGCATTATATACAGGGAAGTAAGGAACGTTCATTTCGCCAGGGAGGCCGACATGCGCTCTGCTTTCTCTATCGACCTCCCTTACGATTTAGGGCTGGGGTGAACGCTTATCGATTAAATTACCTCACTCATCTCTCTTGCTCTCGTACTTCAATATCTATTAAATTGTTATACCTAAAATAATGAATAGCTTCCAATATTATATCGTTATTAAATATTCTGTCGCTCTTTACTTTGAATATTTATTTTTAACACACCATTCTTAACACGTTTCACAATACACACATACGACTGAGACCTGTGTGAAGCCTAGGTAAGTACTATTGTTCGTGCATCAGCTGATAACTACAATTTCAAGGTTATTGCGGAATGCACTTGCGATTTTCCTACAAACATTATCAATTGTATTTTATCTTGACTTGAACAATTGATTAGAAAACCAACGTGTTTGAGGTAGTACACACAGATTCAAACTAGATCGAGCGCGTTTCGTGTGGATTTGAATTTAGCTTTATCGACAAATGTTCGTGGTGAACGGGCCTATTGCAACATTCGCTTGCAGTGAAGAGGGAAAGCCCGCGAGTCAGTGAAAGCCCAACGGGGTCGCGAGCGGCAGCCCGGAGCGGGCGGCTCCGCCTATCCCGCCAAATTTGACAGTATTTTGTAAAAATGGGCCAAATCTCCGCAATGGAACGTGCAGCCAACGACGAAGACATAGACCCACGGCTCTCCATTCGGCATAATCCTAGCGGCAACTCTTTAGTGAGTAAACCTATTTTTTAAATAAATAATAAATGTGGCGAAACGTGCGCGCCTATTCTTGGAAACATAGTTTCTGAAATTGATAACTATTCGCTTCTGGCACGTGGAGGCGCCACAATTGATAAAAATGAATGCAGGTGTGGCTGAGGTGGTGGGATAAGGATTCTGAACGGAAGGTTATGGGTTTAATCCCAGCCGGATAATAATTTAAAAAATTCTATATATTCCAAATTTTTCTGAAATTTTTCCAAGCTTTTCATGAATAGCATCACTTTTAGGGTAAAGTTAAACATTTTAGGGTTTACTCTTTGTCCTAAAGTTAAAGTAGCCTATTCTTTGGAATAAGCAATAGTAGGAAAATTTTGTGTGGATCGTTGCTATTTTGATTCGAACTAATCGTCCTTTAGAAATCCTGGCAACCTAGTTTAAATACGGTAATTAGGTAATAAAGCCTCTAACGACCCGGAATGGCATAATAATCTTGACATCAATCTAGCATCGTCTTCGGCCAATAAATCTCTCTTTATTGGGTAGGTACATTTCTTTCTAATGAAGGTTTCTCGATATTCGCAAGTATCGCAGACGGATTAGGTTTTATAATATCTTACTACCTTAAAACTAAGATAATATTTATTTTTTCTCAATTATTCCCCTACATTCAGTCATTTAGCTCTTCTCTTTCATATGATTAAAGATGTCTTGTGCTAGTTACCACTCGATCTTGCATAATTTATAATTTTTTATCATGTACATACAATACAAGAATAAGAAATCTTACATAGGATTAGATACACCAACTGTACGGTAAGTTTTAAGATATTTTACAATAATAGTAGGTATAAAATGCTGTTAATTAACGGCATAATTCATATTGTATAATTAATACATATTATAGAACGTATACCTGAAATTTAAAACTACATAGGCAGGTTGTTGAATAATAAACAATTTAGATGCTCTGTAGGGAAGTTGACATGTCCTGTCCCTATGGATATTACCATACTCAAATAGAGTTTAATAT
Source organism: Leucoptera coffeella (assembly GCA_030578115.1). Taxonomy (NCBI): domain Eukaryota; kingdom Metazoa; phylum Arthropoda; class Insecta; order Lepidoptera; family Lyonetiidae; genus Leucoptera; species Leucoptera coffeella. The sequence goes on from JAMBLF010000406.1 coordinate 202,515, forward strand.
CACAATTATAGACAGACATAAGAAACAGAACTATTTCTAATAGTCTTAGTACTTTCCTGTGACATTATCGTAATTTGACATCATTCCCTTGCTCTTATCTCAACTAGTTGGGATCTGCGAAACATGTTTTTCGCTTCTTTATTCTTCTATCAGCCCACATTACTGTAGTCACTCCCTTACTTTTCATATCGTTCTTTACACAGTCCATCCATTTTTGTTTCAACATTCCTCTTCCAAAACTTCGTAATATGTATTAAATATTTATTTGAGACTAATAAGTTTTTAAAGATACGTATACGCAGAGGCAATCGATTGCAATCTTATAAGAACCTGTCAAAACTCTCGCTACACTCACACCCCATAACTTTCTCAAACTTACGTTTCCTTTTTTATTCCTAAAAAGAATGTCTCCAGTTTGACCCATTTATTTCGTTCTTTGCGACATTCCTGTTTCAACCCTAACGTCCACTGCGGCTCTATAAATTCCTTTCGCAATCCCTCTTTCATCCGCCCCACGTGGCGAAAGCTCTATTTTAGTCACTGAATCTTTCAGACCGCATCGTTCACGTGTATCAAAATAGATTTTTAATTATTTTTACATAAGACTTACATATTAAAGGTAGGTATCAGCGGTTTTTCATGGTAATAGTCAATGAATCATTACCGTCCAAAATTAAAATGAAGAATCATATGTATGGATGTACATATTTATTTTTATAAAACAGTTTCGCGCGCCTTTGTCTCTCCGCGAACCACGTTTTGTTAAAGTATACGCAAACGCAATGATTTCATTTATGAAGTTGGCAGTTGTCTTTCTGTTACCGCGTCGGATGGAATTATTTTGAGCGCGGACGGTTCGCGCACTTCGGTACGGAGCTGAAATCAGCTGTCAAGTTCAGATTGTAATGTTTTGAGTTTTCTCGTCGCCCGTTCCTTCAACATTTTAGTGCGAAATCAGTGAAATATCCATTATTTCTATATAAAATACGTTTAATCCAATAAATATGTATTGCAATTAACTGTGAATAGTAGAAAGAAGACAAAATTTGTTTCGATATCCACGAAATGGGGCTCTAAAAATGGATTATTGTTATGGTGATTAATGTGTAGTGTTTCATTTGTTTCTAAAGTTACGTACTTAGACAAATCTTCTATATTATAATAACTGAGAAGCACGGGGGCTCCAATTTAATATAGTGATAGTGAGAACTGAATATAATAATGTCTAGAGTATCTCTAAACAACGCTCCTTCAAATCCTAGAATAAATCGTCTTCGAACTTATTCCAGAGTAAGTTTTTCATAAATCTACTTACTAAAAAAAATTCTAAATATTGTACGTCCTTTTATGTGCATGAAAAAAGTTTTTACAACCATCTTATATCGTTTTCAGTTCTGAATTGTAGCATAAATGCATCACAGAGGTTAGGATTTGAAAAACATTGCCGTTCATTATTTAACTACACCTAACATCTAATTTTGATTTGTATGTTGGTTTTTATGATTATGCATTTTAAATTAGGGGAAATGTTCTTTATATTTACATAGTTCTAATAATTATGACAGGAGAGAAATCTGATTTTATAGGCTTCATACATAGTTGGTGTTTGTAGTTTGGTGTATTAGTTACTACTGCTATGGTTTAATATCCAATCCTATCTGGTTGAACAATTATTCTAGTTTTATTTCAAAACTGTTTGTTCTTAGGTGCAACCTCATTGTAGTTAATATTAACACATACCTAATATAAAAAAAGTATAAAAAATATGAATTTTTATGGTTTCAAGTGATTGTGGTGAAGGCAGATTTCAATATTACTGCAAGGAAACAACCAGATAATAGTCACTATTCACTCCATGGTTCCTTACCCATTACTTCAACAATGTATTCTCATATTAGGCTAAATGTAGCCTCGCACTTCTAACAAAAGTTATATCTGTACCTGGGAAGAAGAACTGTGTATCTGTGTTAACTGTTGTCTCAGTAGATATTCTATTTGACATTTCACCGCCAAACCTTTTTCCATTATTGTAAGAATTATTGGTCTTAGTTCTATTAACCAAACATCATGAGGAAACCTACCTGTTGTTCGAACAGGTAATAGTTAGTGCTTTTAAATGGCGACATGGCTTATCACATGTCTCATTGAGTACTGACTATCTGGTCAACACGTGGGTGCATAGAATTACTACCTCTGCGATTGCGAAGATGGAATCCTGAACCCCTCAATCCTCACAAGGGTTATTGGTAGTGAATGTGTTTGTTTATCTTTTTGTGTCTTCCATTTACCATACATAATATTTAAGGAACACCTTACATTGTTTGTTTATCTAGATGCTTATTCCTTCAAGGAGAATTCCTTCATTAGGAAGTGCCCATTATTACCCTGTCCCATATAGGTACTAGTTAATTGCTCATGATTGGTTGCCTTTCCTGTCTTGTCTATTATTTCCTGCCTCCATTTATCATAGTAGTTTCAGCTTCTTATCAGTCATACTCTCCCAAAAATGCTCATCCATCATCATCTGACACTACCATCATTGTTAAACTAGTTGCAACTAGATTTTCAAATCAGTCTCTTTCAGCATTAACAATGATAAAAATTTGTTCAGTGTGTTGACCTCTTTAACATTCACTATCATAGATAATACTTTGAACATACAACCTTGTTTTTAGAGCCTTTAGTAGCCCACATGGTAATGGTTCTATAAGTTACAAAAACGAACCAAGCTATTACCTAGCACCTGACCTATTAAAGTGTTATTTATGAATTTCTAGGTGGCCTGTAATGACATTTAGGGCATTATATTCAGCTTATGTTAATAAGGACTGATTACATATAACGTTTGAATAAAGATGAACCTTTGTAATCCTTGTTTTGGCTGTGTTGCAATAGCATCAATCTAAACAAAGGTAAACTTTTATTAAGTGTAGGTACTAACTATTAGTCATTATTTTAGGTAGTGCACAGCTTTTTATTATTTTTAGTACAATGAAAATGATAATGTAGTAGTTGTAATTAGTTATTGTTAGTTATTAAAATTATTATTCCAAACAAAAGAAAAGATAGCTAATTAACTACTAGAAGGATGATGGTTTATTTCAGTTGACTTCATAATTTACTGAATACAACTAACTACTTATGCTAACTCCCTCATCGCCATTTTAAGATTTTATTTACATGACTATTACTATTAATCGGCATAATGGGTGCTATTTAACACAATTTATTTAGTTACATATGACATTAGAAACAATATTAATAACTAAAGCAATACCTATATCCGTAACATAGTGCAGCTACAGCTGAAAGCCGCTAGTGCTGTAATTTACTTATTCTGATACTAACCTATAGTTCAGTTAATAACTTGCTGAATAGTTACTAGAGTGTAAAGCCGAATAAAGTGATAATAAACCTGGATATGAAAAATAGTTCAATTCATTGATGAGGTTTCCTATGTAATCATCATCCTTGGTAATCTCTGTAGTTACTAGTTAAACTCAATATGGAAAATGTGTGTGTATAGGTATGTTTATCTATGGCCAGCAGTGGATTAGTATGGGCTTATCTATGAGTCCCACTTATGTGGTAATGCACATCCACTTTGGTGAAATGGATGTGGCTTATTAACTATGTTACTTTAACTTGGTTTTGCTTGACCATTAATTAGTGTTCATCTAACTGGAGCTAGTGTATAAGAATGATTAAAACCCAAACATACACTAACTATAACCTCAAGCCTTTTTGGGGTTTATAGAACCTTAGAGGCATCTAGTTAATCAATGTTGAGTAGTTATAGCATAAATATCAGGGTTGCAATGGATTTGATATAGTTAAATAAATAATGGAGACCATTGACCCCTGATCTGTTACTTCAGGACTTCCTGCCAGGATGAAAGTAAAGCCTAGACATTTATTTAAGCCATCTTTTCTAAGAGTTGGTTATTGTTACATAACATTAAATTTGCAATCACTAAATGGGTAGACAGAACAGTATGACACATTAACAATAAACTTTTCTTCTGGAAAGTATGGAAGTAATACATACGTATGCATGTTCACATTAGTTATAACTTCGGTATCCTGTCCACCTCAAATGTATGCATGAAAACAACAAATGTTCCGGTCTATGACACATTTCCATAACACATTTAAACGAGAATAACCTACTATTTATTTATGTTTAGCCACCGCTCGTTAGGTGAGATTTCGAAATAGCCCGTTGCATAACTGCGTAGGAATCTCGAGTGTCCATAGAGCAGTTATCTGTCTGTCTTTTTGTCAATAAAGCGAACCAATCAGACCAATCAAGTGTTGATGAGAGTTGTGGCCAATTGATTTGAGGCGACACTCAAGTGAGTTCAATGATTTAGCGCCGGCCGCCGCGTGATTTTAAATTTATATGTACCTATGTACTTTTCGTCCCATGTTCGTATGGCAATGTAATATTTACTATCCTGCTTAAGATTTAGGAAATCAAACCTCTGGATTGCAATCCAGGGTCTTTGTCTTTATTTTGAAACTTGCAAAGGGCATGAACCAAAGTACGCGTATGATGTTTACAAACACTACAATGACGGAAAACATCGAACGGAAACGCACAAGATATACTTGATAATTTTGTGAGGGCAACGTAATATTTAATTAAACCATAATAATATACATAGTTGCAATATACCTATAGGAAAATGCCAGTAGATCGATTGATAGTCATGGAGTAATTTAAACCATTAGAACAGCGTAGCTGATTAGAAAAAACTCTAGGTTTGTCACCGAATGTACATATGTAAAACTCTGCTCTGGTGCTTGGTGATCATCCAAATGATGAAAAAAACTTTTTTGGTATATGTGGATCCATCTGGATATCATTTTTGAAACTTACGATTTTTATTAATTTTGCAAAAAAAACGGGACTTATCGCACATATTTTATTAACAAAGTAACTAGTTATTAACTTTGCTACCCATTCCTCTGGATAGTCAATGTGAACAAGATACATTTACATTACGTTCACAGATCAGTGAGCTGACTGACTACCAAAAGTATTAGTAAAGTTTTTATTGCCTAAGTTTCAATCCGTATAACACCCAGTTTGGGAGGCAAAGCTTTGAAAATACTATCTCGACTTTGACTCCACCCCTATACTATTATAGCTTTCTTGATCGAGCGAGTAAGTATAAACCAAGTTTAGTATCTATAGTAATTACTTCTAATTAATATTCTGTTATCATTGAAGATGTCGCCACTCATTTTGTAGTGACAAACGGGCGATCCTTTTGTTTGATAGGTGACCTAAGTAACTATACTAGTTATTTCTATTTTGATTCAAAGTTCAAGCACCTTCACCACAGTAAACTACAGTAAATGGCTGGGGTAAAACGGACCAGTTAATTTAAACTAGTTATTGTTTGATAAATTCTTCTAAAATTAGGATTAGCCAATTTGGTGTAACTGTAAAGAAAATATCGTGTAACATATTTTTCGTACCTAGGTGCAAGAATTTGAAATGTGTTTAATTTAATGAGATAATGCAAGGCAAGGATTTGTTATTAGCTTTATTAAGTATGTGTGTATGTATATGGGAGTCTATAAAAAATATACATTTGGAATTTAAGTGTACTGTGATAAAAAATATACACAGTGTAAAAAAATATTTATTTAGTTATTAACTAAAATCACTTTAAGAAAACTTTGAACCATATTGAATAGAAAAATTATGACGTAAAATCAAGCTCTTCTCAATTCAGCTCTTTTCACACTCTCATTGACGTTTATGAGCTCAAAACTCCTTGAATTTGTTCACCCAATCGCCACTAGGACACATCAAATAAGTATTCTTTAATACACAGTTAACGATGTTGATAAAGTGCTCAGCGTTTATCAGTGCTATAGAATTGGATTTTCGCAATTAGTTGGTGCTTCGTGTTGTTCTGTGAAGGGTGTTTGTGGGCTAGTTCAATATGGTAAGGACTTTCTCTCATAAAATTTTTCGTGTCGTTCTACAAGGTTTTCTTAAAGTGAATTTATTTACAGTTCATCTGTAGTTATTGATTATGAAGACCTGTAGATTTTTCGTTTTAAAGCAATTTTAAGGTTTAGTTTTGTTGCCTATAATTTTAAAAGGTGTTTTTCATGATATTGGAAATATTTTCGTCATTTATCAAATCGTGGTTATTAAAATATAGATGTTTGCATATTAAAAGCGGAATAAGTTAAATTTCATTGCTGAGGTATTATTTAGTAAATTTTTTAATTTCGTACGGAACAACGAACATAAGAGCAGATCCCTGTACATCAAACAATAAACAAATTATATTTATTTTTGTATCGTGGTTTAATTGTAATTCAAACATTGTTGTGCTTTATTAATGTTTAATGGTAAGTTCTTACAACTCAAATGTTTCTTTTAAATTATAACTACGTCAATAAATTAAAATTTATTATATTAGTTAGTTATATTTTGCCGATATTTTTCTATAGTTACGAGCAAATTATCTAAATATATGTAGTAAACATAATTACTACAAATGTCCTTAAACATGTTCATAATAAACATATTATGTAGTAAGTACGTAGCAGTTACCTACCTGCCATTTGCGAAGTCGTGTAGGAAGTTTCGAAGAACGTGTGGTGACTCTAATCAATTAAAGTCAATATTGGAATCACGTGCTAAGTTACCTAAGCTGAGAACTTAGCACTGTATTTATTACCTATTGTAGGAAATTGCTAACCGGGAAGTTGGACTTTGCATTAAGAATCCTGTAAAACTACATAACTTACCTACTACTTATAGGGTACTTACAGAAATATAGAGTTCCACGGGTTTCAAGACTTAAGTACAAACTAATTTACCGTACTATGGATTAATAGAATTTAATTTACTTACATTAAATTTAATTGTTGAAAAAATATGACATTAGAAGCGAAGGTGGTTTGTCAGGATCGGTAGAGATGGGGATCTGTGATCTCGGTCTACCCCTTTACAGGGAATGAAGCGTTATGTGTGTATGTACATTAACGTAAATTTACGTTCCTTAACTTCTATTTTTCATATTGTATTCTATAACCTAGTCTTCGTTTTCCTTTAAGTATTATTATTCAATACAAATCGCACGTTTCTTAAAGTTACTTATTCGAATAAAAATAATTTGTTGTTTACGGGCAGTAAACTTGAACACCAAAATTGTTGACAAGTCTCTTACCTACACAGCAAGCAAAACAAACTCTTATAACTAGTTAAATAATATTCTTTGTTTCCTGGAACAAGATTTTACTCGTAGCTTGTCCGTGTGTTGATAAATAAATAATTATAATGAGCACAGATTCACGTGGTAGGAAATATATTTTTATTCAATTAATATCGTCCTCCGCATTGCAATATTCCTTCCTGATAGATCTTGTAGTTAATCGATTAATTTAAGCTAGGCTTATTTAAAACATGTATAAATTGAATCAATAAATGATTGGAATGTGGAACGGCTTATTTGATTGTTTATTAATAAATGTTATGCATCGTTTATTGTGAAGTGGCGCCGAGAATAATAGATTGTGTCGTTATGTGGCGCCAATATTGGAATAATACTGCTTTTAACACGCTTACATCAACCATCTATGTAGGGTCGCCATTATTATATCTTTATTAAACCATATTTTTTCCAATATACAAGTTAAGCAGACTACTATAGAAGAGGATAAGACAGTTTATATGTATGGATTTCTAGTCAATTTATTTTTGTTTGATTTTGTTATTCAATTAATTTTAAGATTTTCTTAACGTCTCGATTGATAGATAGATAATATTGTGTATGGTTATTGTAGGTAAGTTTTGAAACCTTTACTGGATTTTCTGGGCTTTGTACAGTATTCAGATACTTGCTGTCCTGTGTTGTATAAAGTGTTTTCCTTCTAAAGGTGACAATAGAAAGTCTTAGACTTCTGATAGGAATACAAATAGTTATAGTAAAGATATTTCATAGAAACATTAGGTTGGAAGCTGGACAAATGTTAAAGCAACAGTGTTGACCATACTCAAACATAGATTATAATGTTTGCTTCCGATATTTATACGTTTAAAGGAAAATTTTAGTTTCGCAACTTAATATTTGTTCAAATGTTTATCTAGTAATAATGGCATATAGAATCACCTTCAACATAGTACTGCACCTTCTATACTTATTTTTTTTCGTTCGATGATTGCTAATAATCCCTCAAGATTTTGTCACTAATATAATCAGTAACTAATGAAAATGAAAAAAGTTGATTTAACAAAATAGATTTACATTAATACATAGAGCGTACCCCTAGGAAAAAACTAAGTGTTCAATGTGGATATTTAGAGCAATCGCAATTTGACAATAATATGTGATGCCTTAGGCGCTTATTATACTTACAAGTAGAATAGGATCATTGAGTATAATAATAATTCTAATCGGATTCATTTCGTAGTGCGTAGATAGTTATGTAGGATTGTAACTAGTTAATATATGTTTCTATTTTATTTATTTCGAATTGCGAACTTTACAAGTACAGTATGCCTGTTCTATGTTCAAACAACTTGCCTAAACAGAAACAAATTCAAGGTGAGCAGAGCACTCAATACACTTTATGTTGTTGTTAGCCTTCTTAACTAATTAATAAGTTAGTAATGACCACATTTTCCTACCGCGATCATTCATAAGCATCTCTAATTTCTTTGGGTTTATCTTCATTGCATAAGAACTTGTTGAAATCAAACGCTTGTATGTGTGTTAGTTAGTTACCAGATATTGACCGAATGAATAGTTTCAAAAGTGGCTATGGGTTAAAGGTTTGATTTTCTCGTCAGCCCTAAGAAATTTGGACATGAATATGTATGACCTATTTCCTAGTTGAGATGAAATTACTTAACACCCATAAAGGACAATAAAACTCAATTATGTCCAATAAAGCCAAGTTGTTGAACGCTATTCGTTTCGTATTTAGAGGTCCTTGTGAACGCGCAATAAACCGTTTTATTATTCTCGTGACGTCAACGACAATGGCAAATGAGGCTTGACATGTATAAAGAGATGATACTGTCATGTACGTACCTTGTAACATCTGATGGGATACATAAAATACGCCACATTCAGTAACGACCAAGGTTAGTTGGTTACATATAAGTTATACAGTACCACGAGTTAAGTATAATAGAGGCTTAAATAAAATATAATTAGCCGTATCAAAGAATCTAAGATACATGTTAGTGATTAGAGAGTATTTTGAATGTTATTAAACCGTTACCAATGTTGAAATACTCTTAGATAATATTTCAATAGTGACTGAGTGGTTTATATGGCTAAAGCTTCTGACCACCCATACAGGAAATAAAGAGTCGTACACTTATCAGTATTTCCATACAAATACGACTTAAGTTCTATTTATACTATTAGTGTCTCTAAGACTCGTGTTCAAGTGGCAAAGGTTAATGTTATATTGATTTAGTTATTACTAGAATACACACATCATGGAATAATTATTAGAAATTAGTTAATAGCGATAGAACTCAAGAATGTGAGAAACATCATATTGCTTTTAGATTGGTAATAATCATGCTACTAGTCAAAATCGTTAAAAAAGACAATAGACTAATCTAAATGGGTGCTAACGATTAGATGTTCTAGATTAGTCGGTTTCGAATGGTCAGAGCAATTTCAGTGGTGTTTATATTTTCACATTCGCATACTTAGTTACTATCCAATATTAATCAAGTACTAACTAATTCATTCTAGTTATATAGTTATTAGACATACAGCTCTACAGCCACCATATATTTTGTTATAATGATGTACGTCGTTGTTTGTATAATCACTTAGTTTAGATATGCTACGACATGATAGAATGGCTGAAACGATTTTGATAAAACTTTAAGTTCAATGTACGCTTAGTAACCCCGCAATGTCACCTAGGCTCGATCGTTTTATATAAAACTATAAGTAATATAGTATAGTTACTAAAGACTATCATTATTATATTGTTACTGGATATCAAAGATAGTAGTAACTACTATTAAATTACGAGATTTACTCTTTGTAAATCATTATCTAATGACAGTTTCACTGTGGGAGAGAACTGTAGAACTCTAAATAAATATTTTCCCCAATTTGCGTCTAAAATAATCAATCAATGCTTAAAGTAATAGTAATTACAGTAACTAATCGTCGACACTGTGACAGGTCTGTAACTGTATTGGTTTTAAAATTGACTAAAATAACTAAGTAATTAATAAAATCATTAATTTTGTTTTCCTACGGCAATGACAACTGATCTGTTCTTTTTTCATTCCTGTTGCGGTTTATGTACATATTATTACTAAGCTATATGTGCAAAGATAATTGATTCTGTATAATTTGTTTTTGTAACTGACACTGGGGAAAAAATCCTGAAAGCCGGAGTTTCTTGTTGGTTCTTCTCCGAGCCCAGGGCTTGCGAACCAACGGTAGAATTTCAATGCTAAGAGACAATCAGCGTCAGGCAAATGTTTTGACTTTCAATGAATGTACTGTACTTATACTTATGTTGAATAAAAACATTTGACTTTGACTTTATTTCATTATTTGGAGACTTTATTTAAAGCTTATTTTATTGTAGTTATTTTATTCTAAATATCACCATTTTATCGCTGACAAACTTTATTACTAATTGCGACATCCAAGTTTTGTTTTCTTTCTATCACCTCACATTATGTGTACCCAGTCTGACCTTAATTCATTAATTAATATTCATCGAATAAACGCCATTCTGTGTCGCCACAACAATTAATATGTAACTATTATAAATACAAAGATATTGCCCATCATTTGGGAAGTGCTCCATTACATTATGAATGGAAGATACAAAACAATTAACTGTATTATGTTGCAAATGTCACATACCCTTCATTATACTCAATAAGTGTTTCACCATTTCAAATGCTTGGAAGTCATCCTCGTGTTTCATTGGCCCGTTAGCTATTTTAAACTGTTGACCCAAATTTTAATGACTTGATGACGTAAGCAATAAATTTTATGGTCGCCATTAGACACATACGTTTCCGCGTTAATTACGATTTTCACAGATCGTTTGCATATTAATTGTATTCAGTACTATGAAAATGTATCACCGATTCATTATTTGCAACATTTATAGCAAATATTAGTCGTAATTTGTGTGAAAATATTGATTGATATAGATCTAGTTGGCAGAAGAAAAGTCTTTTGTTCGCATGCATAACGCGAATAATCCGTTCCTAATGCAATAATCAACCTAGTCTAATGAGTCGAATAAGTTCAGACTTCACGGGTGCTCGCAAAAGCAGAATCAACAACGACCTTCATGGTTGTTGGTTTGAGGTGCGTGTGTACTCTAATTATGTACCTACGAATGTAAGAGTTTAAACAGCACTCTGATTTTCGGTGCATGATCTCAGTTTCTTATAAATGAACTTCAAAATATTCTGATACTTAGCTCCTTGATTACGAAGCATAGATCATATTAGACCATTCAATATATGCGAATGAATGAACTTTTAAACCACCAAAACCATATCTAGGTCTAAAACTAACAATTTAACTTTTTGTTACAGACTGAAAGCGAGACATCATGCGAAGAAGCGGCGAGGCTCACGACAGAAAACGCCGGAGACGCCGACGAGGATGACGGCTACGAATTTGGCGAAATCCCGCCACCCCCTGACGGAGGGTATGGCTGGGTGGTGGTCTTCGCTTCGTTCATGTGTAACCTCATTGTGGATGGAATCGCGTACACGTTTGGCATTTTCCTTCCCGAGCTAGTCACGTATTTTGGGGAAGGGAAAGGAACGGTTGCTTGGGTTGGAAGTTTGCTGTCTGGAGTCTATCTTGCCGCTGGTAAGTTTAATCTTCTTCTATATCTAGTACCTACAATGGTTAAACACATTTAATAGGGGTAAATATAAGAACTCTCGTGTTAATCTAATACGACGTAATCTAGCTTGATTTTTTAGGAGAATTACGAGACTAGGTAACCACGGGACAAATGGACATATTGAGCGATGGACTAACAACCTGACACTGATGTTCTATATTAACATCTCACAACGTTGAATTAATGCTACAATTCATTAAGTTGACGTATATGATAACTCTAAGCGTCTCTTAACCGGGACTATTTCTGAACTACGTGAATGTATAATAAAGACATAAAAAATTTAAGGAAAATGGAAATATCAGATCCGTTAATCGGTCAATTCGAACATTCCAAGATAAAACTATAATGATTCTTAAGCTTTCTATAATGAGAGATATCATACAATAATTGCAAGGTATCGTTACGCATAGATAAGCAAATTAAATCTCGAAGACATTAATAAATGTAGTAATATAATTATAATGCTCTACTGTATTTTTTTATAGTGGCGTCTAAGAACTTTTATTTGAAATCGTCTTTTGAGTTATTATATAGCACTAACGAATAGTATATAAAGATACGGGAATAGGATATTTTTTGTTAACGGATTTACCTTCTTCATTCAGCTGTTCATTTATAACTAAACTCAAGAAGTAATTCTTCATCACACACCCTTTGTCCTTTTGTTTTGAATCCGATATGTAGTTATTCTACACAAACATTTATTTGCATCGCAATGCATTGTGCCTGTGCAGTATTTATTTGACCTTTGCCAGTTCCTTTCTAATCAATTACGTGTTCTGACACATCACAAGTCTATGTACCAGTTTCGCATGGACCTACAAGTTATCACGTTATCACTGCTCTCTAGAATTGATTGATAGATCTAATGTCATCTTGCGTGTGTCAAGTTCTGGAATTAATTGCTTAGTTATCGTTTTCTTTGTTTGGCCGACTGTTTGGCTCGATGGATTCTGGTCTGAATCATTGCTATCGAAATCTGAAATGGAGTCTGAGTCATTGGGTTCTAATATCGGTCATCAATCTTTTGGGTGCATCAGGTGTACGTATGGTATTTTCATAGAGCTTATTCTACCCAATATACTCCCAGCCTACCTACTACTTTTACTTTTTCTTTCTTTCATCCACTTTTGCATTATCTTTTGTCACTAAGTAGGCAAGTTAATCGTATTGTTGAAGAAGTTCTTCCGATAGTTTCCCTTTCTTTATTTACTTTGCTCGTTCTTTCACCTACTTTTCTATATCGAACCTGTGCCTGTAATTCAAAAGTAAATGTTTTTCCTCAATGTAGGCCACTGAGGAATACTCGACAATATCGTCACACAGTCGGCCACTGAACTTTGCTAAAAATAACACTAGGTAGAAAATTTTCTCTGCGATGACGTAAATACTTCTACTAAATACCTGAGACCGGTTTTTTTTCGAGTATAGAGTCTAATATGTGTCAATGTCTCGAATCATGGTATTGAATCGACCTTGACTACTAAGTTATGAATTCACTGCTTAGATGATGTGAATACTTGTTATATACCGTACTTCAATGTACGAGTTATCCTGTGCTTATGTTTATTCTATTGATTTTTAACTTGAGTATAAATCACACAGTTCCACTTTTGCTTTTTTGCTTTGCTTTTGAGACTTAAAAAGAAAAATCTCAGCTATTGAGAGATATTGTATATTAATTAACTTTTCTGATTCTTCCATCCATAACGAATCAGTGATAATGTGTTTTATCTATTCGAAAGATTATTACATTTGCTTTAATCACGGCTTAAGCTTGATATATCCATCAGCACTTGACAAATTGATTGATATTTCCGGTCATTTCGCACGAAATCCCGTTATTTTTATTCTTATATTAGTACATCAGTTGCAAATAATATGTAAAAGTTAGGTTCTGATAGCACATTTCATCAGTAAGCAGCATTGCTTATTTGTTAGTCAGAATTTTTAAAAAGGCCAACTTTTAGTAAAGTTCACGTATGAAAAAGTAGGTATAAACCTTTAAATTCACCAGCACTAAGAAATAAGCGGTCCTTGATATTCCGACAAAATTCAAATGGAACCTAATAAAATCGAATTGATTGGCCGATACGATTTTCGGTAAACGGAAAAGTTGTTTGACGCTTAATGGGTTTTCTCTTTATTTCCTCGATGCATTAACGAATCGATCTCCGCTTTCCGCTGAGCTTGTTTTCACAATTCGATTTGCCCATTCACTGTTTGTTACTTTATTCCTGGACCATATTTGAGTTATGATAAAACCTAGTTACTATTAGTTGAGTGTGTTCTTTAGATCAGATTCTATAGTTCTCCTAAAATAGGACTTAAAAATAACTGTCATAGCGTTGATCGTTAGCTTAGATTTTATTGATAGATACATTTACATTGACGTGCACTTTATTACTTTAAGTATTAAATGTCTTTTTAAAATAATAACATTACATAATAATAGACAGCTTAGGTCCCTATTCGCCCTCTAACCAAACATATCAAATTAATGTTATTGATACTATAATGTACCTTCTACATTAGGTTACTAAAACAGCTCACTCGCTGCTAACCAAAAAGCTTGAATACTTGCCTCCTTGCTCTCGACTTGGATCATGAAAATTTTATATCGTTGTGTTTCGTTGTCGTTTTTTTATCCGCTTTGCCAGACAGAATATATTGTCCTGTTCTAGTTTAGGACGTAAAAAGAACAAAATATAAAAAGAATGCTAACTAGCTTTCATTTTTTACCGGCATCTAAGAGACTAAGGGTAATGCAATCTACAGGGCGATGGGCTAGTCTGTTACCAATATTCCATATGACATCACAACCCTATATATGTTAAAAAGTGACCTAGGAGATATTATCCACCCTGAAAGAAATTTATGTATGAATGTATGTATATTTATCCGTTTATTGTATGATTGTTTCCTTTTTTTCAGGTCCGATAGTCTCCGCTCTGTGTAACAAGTATGGCTGCAGGGCTGTGTGTATAGCAGGATCGTTCATCGCTTCGATAGCCTTCGTTCTGTCTACCTTCAGCAAAAGTGTCACCATGATGATGATCACCTATGGGCTGTTGGGAGGTAAGTTGTAGTTTTAACTACATGACAAATAGATGTAATGGAGGTTTCATTTACAAATATATTAACATGATTAATAACTAACGGGACTTATCGCGTATGTTTTTATATAATAAAGTTACCTTTATTAACCCGACGTTTCGGCTACGTTGCAGCAGCCATGGTCACGGGCAGACTTATATAAAAACATACGCGATAAGTTAGTTATTAATCATGGGTATAAATCGCGAATCTCTTAAAACTATAAATACATTCACGTCTTTTAATACCTTCTGGAGTTGACAAAACCTCCGAGACGTGATATCACTTATAGTTATATACATTTTATTTTAGTAGATATACTTCACTTAGGCGGATCTTTTACAAAACTTTTAGATTAGCATTCTGTCCTTCATAACTTTTTCACTTCGCAAAACTTTTAGGTGTTAAAACTTGAAGCTCTTATCGCGTAACCCTCGGCTTACTAGATCTTTAATAACTTTAAAATGGATCTCAAATATCAAAAAGCCTCGTTTAGTTAAAAAAATAAAGCCTAAATTTTCCTACACACACGCTTTCAATTTAACCTATGTAAATCGTCTCTTAATATTAACTAGTCTATATTATATACAGTTTATACGTTAGTCTTAGTTTTTTAGGGTTTTTTATATTAACAATATAAAAAACCGAATCATACTTGCCTGGGAAAAAAAATTACATACATAAGTACCCGCATCTCTGCTAACTATGTAATTTATCAATCCAACATGACAGGTTTCAGAACGTGCCCTAAATGTTTGTGTAGCCTAATACATTCAGGGAGTTTTGGGTGAAAGAAAATATCGTGAGAAAACCTTACATACTTAAGACATGCACCCATTTACGAACTGCGATAGGTTACCTATTTTGAAAAGGAAAATAATTCAATGCAAATCGAAAATCCTGCAATGTACACCAAAATATAGCTAAACGCACAGCAAAGGTTAGGTTTGAGTTGGAACTGTATTTTTTTTATGTACAATTCAGTATTTTAGGAGTGCATTTTCTTATTATCTGATGTTCCTTTAAACACTATCCTTTTTAAAAGAATTGTTTCTCAATGTCCGTTTTGAACAGACAATAATTTTATTAGCGTAAGTGTTATTATGATGAATGTGTTGCTTAAACAGATAAGTGTTTATGAGCTGATAATTTTATTGTAATTGAGGTTTAATCGTGGAGTGTGAATGCTGAACTCTTCTGATAAGAAAGGATAATTGAATAACCTGATTAAGAATGTTGCAATTATTTATGTCGTAAGTCATGTTATTTTGTGCGACAAGATTATTGTTTCTATGCACGTAACGGTGTTCCGTCAAATGATTATTTTAAGAATAATGTTAGGTTATAATAATGGTGCAATGAATTTTATAAATTATAATAACTATTCAATGTTTTGGATTAATATCTCTATTTATGAAGCATTCCTAATAGGAGATTTAATGTAATACTTTTTTCAATGTAATACTGGACAGAAACAGAAGATTTATCATGATTTACTACGAGTAGTTATATTTATAAACTTCACATGTAGTAAATAAACGAATTTAAACAAAGTTAAAAACGTAGATCTATTTCTGCGTTCTACTTTTAATTATTAATAATATTTTTTACTGCGTTGTGGCAGTGATATCCGTATTTTTCCATGGCGGTGAGCGGAAAACAAAAAAATGTTACTCATAAAGAACTTCGATCTAATAATACATTTGTAGTTATAAAGAAATCTTTTGCGTAGGAACTTAAAAGGTCTTTGTTTTATTGTTTACGCTTTTTTAGTCCCGTTGTTGAAAGCAAATAAAATTAACCCAATAGTAACATGTTCTGGTCAATGTAATTAAAGGTTTTCTTTCATTGTTGTCCCACTAATTAGTAATTTTTTTGTCAAATATTTTTATAAAAAGCTATTGAAATAACAAGAAAGCGCTTGACAGGAAAACAATATTCATTTTATTTAATTTTTTTTTTGTTAAAAAGTGTATGTATAGCAGTGAATAAATGTTTTTCTTTCTTTCTTTTTTTTCTTTATTCTTAAAGTAGCCAGGTATACTTTTATCCCAGCTAGTAATATATTCACATAATAGGCAAACACTTGGTAATAATATATCGCTTCTATATTTATTTAAAACATATTTATTTATTTAAATAATATTTATTATATACATTTATGGCCTTTCGGGATAGGCTGAGTATCTCAAACTGAGCTAAGCAATAATCTTTACTCCTTTGAAAACTCTTATATATTTTTACTTTACATAACCCACATAATGTTGACATGATCAATGAATGACGACAGAACTTTTTTATAATTTATGCACACACGTTTTTGCCGTATGTAAACAAATACCAGTTTTTTCGTTTCTATCAGAATAGATTATGACTCATCTATTTCCAGGTACTAGTATAAATATAGCGTAAATAAGTTCAAGCAAGGCAATTGCATCAAATGTTACATAAAATAAAATTACATATAAGAGTACATGAAAATTTAAAAATACATCATAATTTGTATAACAATTTGTTGAAAAAAGGGTGACGTATAATATCTATAATCGCCGAATGCGTATAAGTGTCAATGAAGCGAAAGTGAATTGTCAGGATCGGTATAGATGGGGATCAGATCTCTACCTACATACAGGGAAATGGGCATAATGAGATGTATGTCTAAATATATAAAACATGATCTTATATGAATACTTATATAAGAAGATTAATCATGACTGTATATACGTCAACTTGGATTATGCTCAAAGTGCAAGCACATATGTTAATTTAAAAAATAAACAATTAGTAAGCAGTTCACGGTCTTGGCGAAGGTTCCACGCGATAGTTCTCCAAGGTTTCGCAGACAAATCCAAGTAGAAAACTTTGAGTATATACCAGTAGGCAGAGTATATGATTAACCTTGGAAAGTTCTTGTAGTTAAACATATGAGTTTTCGAACTACCTGCAGCGTTTTTGATTTATGATGCCTGATTACAGTGTTTTTCGAACTAACCAAGAAAGCGAACTAGTTGCCTTTCTTACCGGCTTACCGGTATATTGTAGGACGATACTGGCATACCGTAGAAGGCAACTAAGAAACTAGAGATCGATTCGTAGCTTTTGGTCGATGGTCTATCAACCTATGTTTTTACTACTAGAAACCTGTGATAGTTATGCTGAATGTGGAGATTGTAACATGTATGTTACATTCGTGTCCTTTAACCCCTTAAGCCTCAAAGACATGAAAACATCTCTTTGGTTTCATTTTAACAAGTCTATTAGTCTGTTAGCCACCTCGAAAAGGATAGAAGAGCATTGTATATGTAGAAGTATATAAAATATATGCTCGTCCTTGAAAAGTTCTCGTAGTTTTTGATATGTGTTTTCAAACAAACCGCATTGTTTTGAATTTATGATCCCGTACAGTCTAATCTCGAAGGCTTTGGTTTATCTAAAGAAAAAGATGTCTAGCGCTATTTGCTCTGTTGTAAATGTGTTTCGGCTTGATAAAGGCAATCGCAGTATTTGGAAACGGTTTATATTCGGATACAGATAGTAAATACATGATTTTATATACTCTGTTAGTCTTCAATGGAGTTATTAGAATGCTGATTTTTAGAAGTAATTCATATGTAGAAAAGGGGGTAAACAAGATTAATTAGACAATATAATAGTAATCTGTCGCTTTTAATATAGTCATTAAACTCGTAGTTATTCTAAAGATCACTGAAGAAATATTGCTTATTGATTTTTCGCAGGAATGTTGAACAAATTCTTTGGTATAATCAATTCGCAAATGATTATGTGACTAAACTATGTATTTTATTATTAATATTCATACCAGCAGCAAACTAAGATAGTCTTTAAAATCATTCTGTGACAAAATATGGGTACTTGCCATTACCATACTATGATTACAGTAGTTAACTTGTAGGATTTATAATTATTGGCTAATTAACATACTTGTTTAAGGACGTTGCTTATTAGAATTCAAACTGCAAGTCAATATGAAGGTGTTTCAAAGGTTTGTTTTTGTTATTCCATCTTTTTTGCGTATTATTATTCGCAAATAAGGTGATAAAGATGGCTATGTGAATTAGTACAACTGCCTACTGAAAATTGTATATTTTAGACAGTAAAATCAATCAGTATTTACTGGTAATAAAAATTAATTTTCATAGTATATTATCACAATATACTGATACTAATAGTATCTGGTCGTATCCTATAAAACTCCCAGTCTACAGACGTATTATAAAGTAAATCTATTGACTATCGTATTTAAAACTTTTTCATTATCATAGAAACAAGGAGCTATTTCTTTGTTTAAACTATTCCTTTGTTATTACAACCTTTTTATCATCACGTTCTAAACTGAAGTAGAAAAGATAGTTGAATAGTTTCTTTTTAACAAGGCAACTATGATATATATTATTTTTAACGGTAACTTAAAGTTAGTGCTAAATAAAAAAAAGTTTTTCAATCAACAATGCCTCCAATATTATATTACTTACAAAATCAATCTTTGATTTACTAAGCCAGGACTAAAAAGACAAAAGCGTTCACAACCATTAACCCTTACAAGGTAGTCAGAGGTTCAGATTACCATGCGACTGCGGAGGTAGTAATTCTAAGCCCACTTTGAACCCATGTGTTGTCCAGATATTCAGTACTCAATGTGACTGGAGGTAAGCCATTTATAAGCACTGACCATTACCTGTTCAGGGAACAAATATTTAAGCCAGGCTTGAAATGCGTTTTAATATCCATACATATAAAAACATCATGTACTTCGTATAGTACATCATTTTTTTTGTAATATTCACGTATGAATTGATAGGCAAACGATTATCGTAAAACACATGCGGAGTAGTAACTGTGCGATACGTTATCATTATCAAGTGCCCATGTACGTTAATTCAGGTCATCAATGCGAATGAAATCAGGAGAGTATGACGTCAATATTATTTGTTATAGCTAAGGGCGGCTTTGGGAAACCCTCAAGTGGACGAATCAATAAATCGAGTGCTTTTCACGGTCCTCGCAAAACCACTTTCAATGAGTCGCGTCACCATTAAATGAAATGATTTTTTTCTTTGAAATATAAGGACTTTTACGAGCACTCATTCAAGTCGAAATTCAGGGAAAAACGTTGTCCCAGAGGTTTTATGAAGGGAATAACATCAAAAATATTGTTAAAATAAAACGCGCCGATTAAAAATGGTCTTTTATCAATCCATAGAATGACAACCTATTACTGAATATCAGTCTTACCTTTACGTATGTCCAGATTGTGCCTGAAATTGTACCCAATTTGCTATTAAGACCTAGTGCTGCTTATATTATGTACATACATAAGTACGCACTCGTTACTGACTTAGTAAACTTACATCGCATGTGCTATTTGGAGAACATCCCACATTCTCTGATAGGAATCAATGTGGCTGCCCACAATGTAATTGTAACAGCAATTCTATTCCAAGTTCCGAAACTATGTAAATAGACATTGCAATATAGCTATTAGTAATCTATCAAACATTTTAGGCTTAAATAACTAACTTCAGTTATTATTTATCTCCGCTTAGAGAACTGTCTGTAGTAATTTAAATTGTAAAGGTATTCTGAAGCAATATATTCCAATTACTAGAGCATAAATTCCCAATTGCTTACACGAAGTTGCTTGAAATTTAATTATATTCTAATACAAAGACCTTGCGAAGGGATATAATTTATACGAATATTTATACAGACATGCATATTTTTACACTAGTTATGTAGATAAAGTTAGTATGGTATTATTCCTAGATTGTATACCTTAATACAACTATGGAGTCTATTTATCTACGTCAATTTATCACAACATCATCTTGTCCCATATAATCACATAGATCATATCGAAACACACACGTTTCTAAATTCAATCACGCTTGGATTGGTAATCTGATTCAATTATCCCTTTCGTTTCATGCCTACAAGTTACTATATTATGTCAAAGTTTGGTTATTGAGTTAGTTCAAGGATGATAACGACGGGGATAAAGCTATCAGAGTTTTGGTATGAAAGTTTTAATACACTCTGTGCTTAAACTCATAAAAAGTTAATCCAGGAGTAGGTTACACTTTTCTGAAAAATTGACCCAGGTTAACAACAGACATATACGTTTCGCACGTTTCCTTACAGAGAAAATAGGAAGAGAACATAACGATTTTCCAAGAAAACACTTTTCCTTACACACAGAAGATGTATATACCAACTTGGCGGTTAATGACACTTCTATAGACACTTTTCTTCAGCATAATATCGTCCATTGGGTGCCCTACGTCTTATTACGTTTACAATACCCATCTAAATGTAAGAAGATCAGTATTGAAGGAAGGTTTTAATTTAAACTTATTTATCACGTTTCATACAAACCTCAATTCAGTAACTTATTAATAATGTGTTATTATACATTACAACATATTTAAAGTCTTGTAGGAAGGTCGCTTACATTTATTTTCCTCTAATATATTTATCAGCTGCATGAATCTTGTTTGCAGATCCCATAACATTGCGTAAATATTATTATCTTATTCACTTATGCACTTAATTGACCACTGATTACTATGTTTTCGAGAAATATTTTATGTAATTATTGTGTCAGAGATTGTTAAAGTATTGTAAAAATGCAGTATACTATTTATAGTAAATATTTAGTAAGTATAGAATATCTACTATTGGAGTTTTATTTTCGATAAAGAAGTGAAATCGGTTAATTTAGTCAAACACAATGTAAGTGATTAGATAGCAGTTACTTATTAAAATAAAACGTACATTATCCACCTTTCTATCACCGATAAGATCGAAATTCCCTTGATTTTATTATCATATCTTGTTCAGTAATTCACAATAAACACATGGCAACAATTTTAACATATCAATCCTTATGATATTTATCTGGGAACGATTTTGGAATGATAAGCGTCTGAAATGTTGTACTATCAAATATTATCTTTGGCTGAAACTGTTTATCCAGTCCGTAATTTGGATGACTACCAAGGTTTTCTCACTGACGGCCTAATGAAAAGTGCAAACTTCGATCATAGGTTTCACATTGTTCTCGTAAAACCTCGAGAATTTTTAGACGATTATTACCTTCAATACGTTAAGCAATTCATTGACAATATTTTTGGTTACATGGTAAAATAATGAATTGATTCCTGGTTATGTTCAAGGTACAATATAATAATAACAACATTTTTTAAATTTAAGCTTGTAACGTATTAAGTCATCTTAAAGATGCTTCTTTAAAACTTACACCTTACAATGAATAGTCAAAACTTAAATTAAATCTAACATCGTTCCATGGGCACCATTACTTTATGAACTAATTCCTACAATTCAGTATTGTACTCAATCTCGAAAGGTACTATTTAATAAAATACCTTTCCCTAGCTACAGTACCAGCTTAACCCTATCACGTAGAGTACCTTAATACTTGAGCATTCTTCATACACTTTTTGCCCAGTGCGTAATTCAAGGGCACGAGTGAATTCTGGCCGTGTACTCGGTTGGCGTGACGCCAGTTAGTCGAGACTTGGAGGCGTCGTGTTTGAAGACGACTGTTTCTATTCTGTTGACAGTATGGTGTACCCTCATTTCCAGGTCATTGTAGTTCCCAGCAATTTGCTGGTCTCTGATTGGGTGCTTCTTCTCGTTGAATGTGCAGGGTGTTGATTGTGTATGACATATAATAGACGCATTATTTCTTTACTAGAAGTTTTGAATATATACATCATTACTTGTGGATTGTATATGAAAAAGTAACGAATGAGGTTAAAAAAAGTCTAGCTGGTCTGAGACTAGAAAAGAATCCAACCTGCCTTCTTTGATATCTTTGGGGACGACTACAAGGTACGGCGACAAAGGAAGTTGTGTTAGTTGCTATGCAATTATGATATGGCAACCCCTGTCCAATTTGAGAATTATTACATCTTATCCTTAAATTATAGCTTCAAACAGCTGAGCGATGTATGTGCCTCAAAGAACCAAAATCACTCACGTGTTTGTCCATGCGTTTTAATAAATGTTTGTGTGTATTTCCGGAATATTAAAGGTATTGAAGTATTGTTGAGATCAACCATAGAGTATATTAGGTTCATGGTATCAACGTAACTACTGGGAACATGCCATAATTACCTGGTAAAAAACTACTAAAGACAAAGAGCTCTCGTCACTTTTTTGCGAATTGTCACGAAGCCAAGTCGTATTTCTATTTTGGACCGGATTATTGGTCATTAACTTTGAACGTAAAAGGAATCACCTTATATCGTATCGTTATGGTCTTCATACTGAATGCCACGATGTGGCCTCGCAATAGTCAGATTGAGCTAAGTAGGACTATTAGTTACATGTTCACGACCATTATTTTGACGACCTCCGTGGCGCGATTGGTTAAACTCTGACACTTGAACGTTACTCGTGAGGTCCCGGGTTCGATTTCCGGTGGAGGCAGAGTTAAGAACTACGATATTCTTCTGCTTTCCAGTCTGATCGTTGATTATATATGCTATATATGTATTTATCTATATATAATAAGTATATATTTCTAAAATATACGTTGACTAGTACCCTTAACACAATTCTTAAATAAACTAACCAAGAGGCTAGTTCAATTTGTGTAATAGTGTCTCAATTATTATTATACTCGAGTAGTTGAGCATAACAACAGTTTGTGTAGAACCATCCGTCATATATTCATCCATAATGTTAGCCTATTTTCGTAGTTAGGTCGTTTCAGCATATATCTTTGTTACATGTTAAAGGATTAGGGCCTCCTTTGCAGATGCAAGGGTATTCTTTATCAACAGAAGTACAGTATCACTTCATAAGATACCAAAAAGATTATATATAATATTTAGGCAATATTATTTCATTTAATCTCAATTCTAACAGTACTAAAAGAGTACCGAAGAACACACTGTAAATGGCAAGTTCAAAGAACAAAAAATATCATAAATGTATGAGAGAGGAAAATAAAAATTGTAACATTTATATTTATTAGAGCACAACGTAAGCCGATGACAAACATAACTCATTCACACCCCTTTTTCCTGTACTTGGGAAATAAATATTAATGCGACTGTAGAGATACATAATCTAGAAAAATGGCCCAAATGCTTATGAAGCCACGTACGTTGACAAGCCCGTTTCAAAGAGATAGCTATAGAATACGGATACCTTCTTTTCATATTAGTTATATAATTCCGTCCCTTGCTAGTCTGGTCTGCAAAAAGAATGCTTATTACTTGTCGTTCTTTCCGGAATGTCGTGGGAGGCTACTTAGGGACTAGGGCTAAATGTCTATTAGGCAATGTGCTAGCCACCTCTCAGCAATGTTCCATATGGAATCACAGCCCTAATATTTATGCTAAAAAGTGACTTCAGAAATATTCTATCTCCGATGTTTTGTACACTACCAAAAGGGATTAAAGGACGTAATTGTATACATCTGTGTATGCAAAAATTTTATTACTATAAACATTAGTAACTTTACAAACTGTTTTTACAACAATTAATAACAATAACAACAACTTTAGATATTTGAATGTTGAACACCGTGACTCATCCCATTGTTGGCAATGTAAACTAATTGATAACATGTACTGGCATGGTTTTAATAACATTTGCTCCATCGTATGTATGACCTCATTTCGACGTAGCGTACACTGCGATTTGTACATATTCCGTTATGGAACACATATCAATCAAATTTATAGGCTAGTTAAACACAGAGGATGTGCTGCCAAAGTGCTTGTTTTAGGAGGTTTTTCCCTGTTACGAAATACGATAGTGTTTTCATATAAAACGTAACACTTGAATATTTTTATGCGTGTAATGTTTTGTTATTTTTTATTCAATGTAAAAGAGAAAACTTTTTAACATTTATTAATACATATTATCATTATTAATAAACCGTCGATGGTATAAACTGTAATAATATAAGTTCGAAATCGTATTTAGGGCTTCTGTTCAGTCAATTTGCATTTCCAATATTTTATTCATGTTTAGATATCCTAACTTAAAAAAGCTTTCTTTTATCTAAAAAGAACAACCTTTTTTGCTTACTCGCCAATCCCCCTTAACCCTTACTTATTCAGAGTTTGTTCTGCAAACTTTTATTCTGTGTCTACGAAATCAGCCTAGGCCTTTTCGACTGACCTGGCTGAACAAAGAATAGATTCGGCATAAAACTGAAATTTCATTCGATCGAATAGTGTTTCCAAATAGAATTGCTTTTACTACCGTAAGCTTACCTTTGCATATAAACTTTTTAGCTTTTGCCAGGGTAAAAATGTAAGTCGATAATATCGGTGTGTTTGAGAATTGCGTATTGGAACGTATGATTCGATTTTCGGATGAATGAGCCGTACCCAAATCGAGAATTCATTGCCGTATGTTTTATTAGGCTTATATGTATACCTACGGACTCGTATATAACTTTCGTCTAAGTAATATCACCAATGGTTTTAATATACATATTATGAAGACTATATAACTTTTACTCAGACTTAATATCAACAGTAAATTTACGAATAGGTAAAACTTACGTATTAAATTTATGCAATATGGTAGGTTGTTAGTGTATCGCCCTAAGACATCTAAAGAGCAACCCTAAGAGTTTTATTCAAGACTATTGAGTCTAGTTTGATCAAGAGAGGGTAGGTTCATAGGTTTATAAAAATGTACGGTGAATTTAGAAATAGTTTATAATTAATACTCGTATGTGCATTGCAAGTAATGAACTGGGGTGGCATTTTAAAGCTGTTACTAGATTCTATACACGTTCGTAGTTGCAGTTGCATTTTCCATACAGCGATAACGATTCCTAGGAGACACGAACACTGACTGCATGCAATTTGCCGCAATGCAACCACTGCATAGCGAACAGACGAAGTGTTCGACTAATGTGACATGTTCTGTTAATAGGCGTTGTTTTGTACGTAAATAGTATATTTAGTACACAAAGAATAGAATGTATAAGTACGATAAATCGAAACAAAAATTAAACATTGAATCGCCGTCTATACTGGGAAGCAAAAGAAAAGTTGTTTCAATTAATCTGCTTCCACCGATCACGAATTGCACTTTTAAGTGGTTAACTACGAGTAGCTTCTTGACAGCTAGACATGGTTTACGAGGACCTTTTGGGATAAAGCTGTAAAATATAAGGCTAAATTACCGTCTATCGCTGAATACAAGGTCTAGGCGATTAAATGTTGTATATACCAGAACGCAGCTGGTTAAATTCATCCTACTCCCATACTATCAAGGGTCCGCTTAGCAAATTTAAGCTAAATAGAGCGCTGGATGCATTATTATCAAGCATGCATGGGGCCGAGTGTCGCAATATGATTAATTCACGCCCGTCGCGCATATTTCAATTAGCGCTACATTGGAATTTAGGCCGTATACCTGGCCTACATAAGAGGTACCTTCATATTAGTGTCATATCTTTTTAGGGACTTAAGAATCAAATTTGTGCAAGGGGGAATTTTAGAAGCATTATATGGAATATCGATATTATGGAATTCTAGTTATTGCACCTTATTATTTTCGATAAATGCTGAACAATCTATTTCTGTCAATTGTCTGCCATAATATTGCATCAATAAAGTCTGATTATTTCGGTAAATATAATATAAAGGTACTTAGTAAATAGATAGCCTAAATATAACAAAAAACAAAGTAAAAAAAATATAACAAAGTTTTAACTGAAACCATTTTCTTAGTCGGTACTTTCCACAACTACTTTATATCTAGTACGGGAAAGTGTTTAATGAAGCCTAATTCAGGGACCTATTTATTTAAATGTCTGTCGCAAAACAATTACACTGGCCAATAACCTCAGAACATCGACCGAGTGGCATAAATCAGGTAATTAGAACCACTTACCTAATTGTGCTAGTGAATTGATAAGTACTTCACGGTTATCGTATCGGAAAAGGTACAGTGCCTTGAACTTAGGAGTAATGTCGTATTTTGGAGCTTGAGGTTAAAACATAAAGCGGGGTAAGATGTTGTAATAGAAAGGTTTAGGTATTCGTTTACATTAAGAAAAAAATACACTTTCTGTATCACTTTGGACGATTTGAATGATTAAATTTGCAAACTATTCAACGTTTTATATTTGTACAGTACTTCATTAAAAAAAACCTCTGTTGTATTATCTTATGACGGAGTTTTTATGTAGTATCGATCAAGCATTTGCAAGAATAGTTTAAAATTATAAGAGAAAGGTTGTCGCATACTTGAAACGCTTTAACGTTGCAGCTTTTCTACGAAATAATCTGAATAGCCATAATAGCCCTAAAGGGGTGATAATAATAGTCTTATTCCATACCCCCTCTTGTTTTTGTTTACTATTAGCATTTCTATTGCGATAACGCGCATTTGACTTGCTGATTAGATGCATGTAATCAAGGGTATACGCTGAGATATGTTTTACATACAAGTTTGTTCGAAGGTCGGGTACTGCGTTGTAACAATAACATTGCTATGAAAGTATTAGGTAGTTGTTCTTTTGTACTATGAGTTAAAAAGAGTATAGTTAGCCGTTTTATAGTAAAAATACTAATAAATTTATTTATTAAGCGTTTATTCTGTCTGTTCTCAAAGGTGAAAGATTTGGGAATATTTTGTTATGCTAATGTATCTGCGAAACCCATAGCGAAAATCCATCTTTAAGTCCAATTACTCTAGAACAACCAATGAACTCAAAAGTAATCACAGAAGACAAAAAATCAATAAATCCTTAAGAATAATACATTAATAAAATGTAATAAACATTTCCGGGCGTAACGTACATGACTGCTTTGTTCCTTAAATTGAAAATTAAAATAGTTTAACTAAAATAAATGAAAAGAAGCAAGAAAGAATGTACAAAGATATCAAGTAATTGATGTCATAAGCTATGTTACTAAATCTTTGTTAATAATGGTATATTTAAGGAGGTGTATTAAATTTTATAAATGATTCACACATCAGTTAAAAAATATTGTTGAATACAAAGAAAAGCTAAATTAGCCTAAATAATTCCGTTTCATGCATACTATACTATATGCTTCATTTGTCGCAAACAATGCATGTTTTTGTTTTGATTCTCATTTCAACGAAATACTAAATAATTCATCCACAACGTTATTTATCAACAAAGGATGTCTAATGTGTAACCGATATAATTAATGATTCATTCTTTGGTATAATGCATATATCGACATTTATTTTACTTTATTTGATGACTACTATTTTTGATTTGAGTCATACATTATGATACATTAAGTTGAATGTAGAATAATTTCATTATATAAAATTATACTTAAATATTGACAGACCTTATTTTCACTTATGCCAATTGATTATGAAAGTTCGATGCCAAATCTTATTTATAAATAAATATTTAATTTTCGTTATAAATTCTAAATATTTTACTTTATTTGTTTCGCATTGATGTAACTTCCTACATGTTGCAAAAGTTGTAGATTTATTTTAATAGAGAACGGTATTATTTAATTTGAATATTAGACTTGTCAGTTATTCTATATAGTTGATAGGAATAACCTATTGCTAGTTTTATAAAATCCACCTCCAGTTGTGGTTTCAAATATCATTTACAGGGCATTCATTGTGCAATTTGATTCATCGTTCTGCAGATAATGGTTTGTTGCGAACCTAATCCTGCGTAAAATTATTAATCAGTTGCGCTGCTTAGTAACTGATAAATAATAAAAAATACTTAACATATGTATCACGACTTATTTTGTCGCTTTTTACTGTGGTGGGGTAGTTGGAGGCTTAAGTGCTCATCTCCGAGATTTTGAAGGCATATTAGGTATGCCACTCAAAGCCTGCTTTTCACTAGATATACAAGACTCAACGTGATAGGTAGTAAACGGTATCGTCATATACATGCACTGGCTATCACATATCTCAAGGGATAGGCAGATTTCCTCACGATGATTTCCCTCACCGTCTGGTAAATAATACTTGCCAAAGAAGTCGAAGCTCATATAATACAAAGCATAATAATAATTAAACAATTTTATCCGTAGCATATTATGGTACCATTCAATCTATCATATCCTAATCAAACTATGAAAATATGTAATTATGAAGTTAATTGTATTTAAGTCTCTGAAAGGACAAGCACATAAATCGACATACAAAGATATATAGCACTGTTTACAATATTTTTCCAAATCCATTTACTTCCGTATCACTTATCTTTTATCAAGTAGTTTATAAAAAATACTATTAATAGTTTATTATGTTTTTTATTCCGAAGCCATGTACTGAGTGGCTAAGCCGGCTGGTTTATTATATTGTTTATCGATATACTGAAATATGTGTCATCAGTGACAAAAGCAAATTACATTTACTTTATTCTTTCATCGTACCATTAACCCTGGGTCGTTGAGCCCGTTGCCCACAAAGAGCACTAATTTACAAGACATTGCCCTTCTGAAAGTAACAGAAACATTTCCGACTGTTACTTTCAAGTTCTGGTACTTATGAAAGGAAGTTCTGGCAGGAACTTCGCCTTTGTTTGCAGGCATTTATATAGTTTCCTTGTAAACATTTTTCAGCTGAACTTCGGTTGCTCAAATGTTGACTGTTGTTTTGATTTGCTGTAGTCAGAACAACTGAAATAAAACTTGCTATAAATATTTCAATACTATTAACTAGTATTCAATATTTTTAGCACCCCCGGCAAAGAACCAAGGTGATAGACATAGTCTATCGCTGTTGTAAGCTGAAGTGGCAGTGGGCAGGCCACGTCTGTCGTAGAACTGACGACCGCTGGAGTAGGGCGGTTCTTGAGTGGAGGCCACGTCTCGGCAAACGTAGTGTAGGACGCCCCCCTGCCAGGTGGACCGATGACCTCAAGAAGGTTGCTGGTAGTGGCTGGATGAGGGCCACGAAAGATCGTCTTTTGTGGCGTACCCTTGGGGAGGCCTACGTCCAGCAGTGGACTAATACAGGCTGATTGATTGATTGATTGAAATATTTTTATTTATTGTACAGTTTGAATGTTTTCTACTCATGCACTAAGAGTTTGACTTTGATTTGACACAATCACCTGTACCTTTTCGTACCGATATTCGATGTTATGATGAATTTTCAGTTAGCCCTTAACGTTTAAACGACATTGTATCACGTTTTGTTTATTGCTACTTATGCCCGAAAAATCAATAATAAATCCTTTAGTTTTTAGTACCTTGACACTTGGGTGACACAATACACAACTTCCTTGGTGCAAGCAGGTTATTGTACTTCACAATATTACTTATTACCAATATGATCGTCAATGAAAACAATACAGTGTACGAAGTCGATACGGGTATGCTTATGTGTAATATAAATAAATGTGGGTTTGGGCAAATATTTATATAGAGTACCCGCCACATAAGGTGGCAGTTGGAGGCGTCGCCACAGTCGCGTAATCCAGTGTTGCCAGTAAACACGCCAAAAACTAGCACTCACTGTGCCATACGGCTCGATACATTATATTGAGGTTTCATTTGTAACGATCTTTGGTTGCAGAGCTATAAACTCAAATAAAACAAATTAATATACCAAAGTCAAAAGTCAAAATATTTTTATTCAAAATAGGCCCTATCATAAGCTCTCTTTGAAAGTTATTTTATGATCTAAGTACAAATTAAAAAAACTATATATTGACAAAAGGAATATGTATATATGAGTGAAGTGGAAGGGCGGTTACGTAGGGGCCGGCCTAATAAGACATATATGTAACAGTCAGATAGACGCTATATTGAAAAAAGGTGACGTTAGGAGTACCTATAACCGCCGAGAGTGTATTAGAGAATGTATGAATGTCAATGAAGCGAAAGTGGTCTGTCAGGATCGGGACAAATGGGGATCCGTGATCTCTGCCTACCCCTCTACAGGGAATCAGGCGTGATGTGTATGTATGTATGTAAAAAAACTATTTCAAACATGGCACTGAGCATTGTCTTTACATATTTTTACCGAGGTTAGTTCACCAACCATTTCGGCTGCTCAAGATGCCACGTCATGAAGACCACGACCGCTCTGATAAGAGCGTAACGATTGAGAAGAAGTTCAGCGGAGACCCTTGGAGAAGAACTAACAAGAAACTCCAGAAATCAATTTATTATAATCACCCTTAACAAACATAAAAATTACAAAGAGTGGGCAAAAAACACAACGCTGGTAATACTAAATTTACCTTTCATACAAAATAACACGCAATGGCGGAAACGTCAAATTTAGTTCCAAGTTTGGCTACTGCCACCTTATGTGGCGGGTACTCTACGTGTGTTTTTTACAAGCAGTCAAGCGTGCTGTATGGAGTTTAAAACGTTTAACTCCTTTATGGAGGTTATTAGCAAAAAGTTCATCATTAAAATATGAATGAGTTTTTTGTTAATCTATGTATTAGTTTTATAGAAATGTTATTATATATGTACTGAAGTATTCGATTTTAATCATTCAAGTATTTTTTCAGGCAAAGAAATGCTGCATGACTTCAATTTATGTAGCCTTTTAACTTCCAATTTAGCGATTCCTATTACCAGATAACAATTTATGACATAATCCATAACTCAGCTTATATCTCAAGTACCAATTACTTCATAACATTAACCAAAACCTTTTTTCTCTTCCAGGCATAGGCTTCGGCATGATCTACCTGCCATCTGTGGTAGCGGTGGGGTACTACTTCGAGACCCGCCGTTCCTTAGCCACGGGCATCGCCGTCTGTGGGTCAGGAGTGGGCACATTCAGTTTCGCCCCCCTAGCGGCCATTTTGCTCAATGAATTCGGCTCGTGGCAGAACGCGAACTTGCTGTTGGCTGGTCTGATTCTGAACTGCGCCGTCTTCGGTGCGCTCATGAGGCCGCTGGTTTATCCTAAAGTGAGTATGACTTGATTCATTATGCACCGTCGTGCTCTAGAACTTCAATAGAATTAGAAATAACTGCAAATGTTCTTGTAATGTCATATGAAGGTGGAGAAGCGTAGATGATGACTTATCTATATGGAACAGATTGGTCCGGGTTTTGCCTCCAGCATGTAGCAGTTTCGCAATTTTAGAAACTTATTGATTCCATGCTGAAGGAGATCATTATGACGACACTTATTCTTCCGAAAATGCAATAATTAGAGCATGTATATGGTGACTAGGAATATTTCCTGTTATAAATTCCATAACAGGAAATATTGTAATGACATAAAACCAGCGTTGTGTTTGCCACCAGACGCAATATACCCAGCTGAGTTAGAACCCCATGCACAAGTTATACCCCTTAGTTTGTAAGTTTTTTTTAATTTTAAACGTTTTGTATTGTGTATGTTTTTGTGGCCGTAAATAAACGCTTTTATTATTATTATTATGTAAGCTATCAGAAAAAGTTGGTTAGATATGTCCTATACTCGTTTGTAATCTATATGTCTTCCTGTTCCAGATATGCGGCGAGAAGCCCCTGCTACAGAGAATGGCGGAGGAGAAAAGACTGCAGATGGAGAGAGGCTCAATCGGCGGCTCCTACTTCGTGGTGCAACTACCCGACGGGACTATGGAAAAGAGACTGAAAGTAAGTTCTATTTGATACAATAGCCGTAACTATCTCTTTATGTGTGGAGAGCAACCCGGCGATATATTTTCTTATCGATCTCATAACTGTTATTGGCATTACTGTTACAGTTGTGATAGCATTAACATGGAATATTCATGGTAGTTATTTTTTCATGGTACAGTAAATTAGACTATATTATAGTTGTTATCTGGTAAAAACTAAGTGTTAGAATGACTAAACAGTGGCAACGTACAGTAGCTAAGCAGCAAGAATTAGAAACGTAGTACGAGTATGTCAGCCTAAACCGGTTCGGGAAACCTTTATATACATATGTAGGTATATCTATTTTGAACAGTCTACTTCTTCAGTTTACTCATAAATATTTAAACATTTGTCGTGGTCCAGGCCCCACTAAACATAGACCCTGGCGTGCACTCTTCACTGAACCTGGAAGCCTTGGCCCGCGTGCCCACCGTTCCCAACATGCCAGGCGTGCCCCCCGTTCCCACGCTACCCACTATCACGGAGAGCAAGACTGATGACAATGGAAACAGTAAGAAGGTATGTTAACCCATCGTCCAATATATTGCTTTGAACTTAAGATATTCAGACCCAATGTGAAATATTTTCTATTGGCGTAAACTTGACATACCAGGAACTGAAATAGATAGTTAGGATTTTGTGGACATCCCAGAAAGCACGATCTGTGTCCGTATGATATTCGTTATATACTAGACTTGAGTTAATAATAACATTCAGTATTACTTTTTTATATGCTATTTTATTTATAAATAAAGTTTCACTGCACATTGACGATAAAATTTATGATACAAAGAATAAGTACTGTAGGGTACTTCCCAATCTGCTGCAGAAATAAAATATAACATGAATATATAATAATAATATACATAAACTATAAATACTCCTAACTAATTGGTAAAAAAAAATTAATTTATTGTGTCCATTTTGCAGAATACTGAAAACGGCCACGCTATTCCTAACAAGGAGCAGATAACCAATCAGATGTCTCGCAACGTGTCGTCGCCGGCGTTCAGCGTGGCCGCTCCGGGGCTGCCCAAGAACGGATCGGTGCCCACGTTCGACAGGCAGAGGAAGCATAGTACTGGAGATAGGTGGGTAGAGATATGCAAACAGTCAAAGATATCAAAGTATATCACTCCATAGTATAAAACAAAGTCGCTTTCTCTGTCCCTATGTCCCTTTGTATGCTTAAATCTTTGAAACTACGCAACGGATTTTGCTACAATTTTTTTTAAAAGATAGAGTGATTCAAGAGGAAGGTTTATGTGTATAATAACATCCATTAAATAGTGGAGTAGGCTATATATTTTATACCCGTGCGAAGCTGGAGCGGGTCACTAGTATAATATAATACTTTGCATTTGTATCATCCGGTTGTTGGTGGTGTATAGCATGATGTATGCATACTGGATAGACATAATACACAAGATAATCAGAATTGTACGTGACAGGGTGGGTCACGTGTCACAAAGTACAGAAACTCAAGAATCTGACTATTAGCTTCCCTAGTAACAAATGTTGTAGTTGCCAAGAGTAGAAAGGTTTAGATGGGTAGTAGTAACAAGTGTTGTAGTTAGCCAAGAATAGAAAGGTTTAGTTGGGATACTTTTCGTCACTAGTTTTAAATAATGGAGAGTAGCAGTTTAGGTAACGTCAATAAATTAAAGATCAATTTTTGATGTTTTCTTTGCGTTGTTTCAGATTCAAGCCGTCCTTAGCAGCCATTAAAGCATCGTCCAAAACCTCCGTTAATAGTGTAAATAGACATAATGGTGATGTGAGTATTATTTTCTACTGTTTGTTACTGTTAAACACAATGTACATATTCAAATATGGCATGAATATTCATACCACTATATTGTTGCTTTGTATGTTTCAGGGAGACACAGATAGCATGATGTACACTTCGAAGCTTTCAGTGTCGGGCCCGAGAGAAGGTATGTTATAATAACCCTATACTTATCTCATAGCATTTTAATATGACTTTTCAAGTATTGATGGAGCATACTTTTGAGTGACAACAAGTGTTGTTTAATAAACTTTTAATTTCTGATATGTAATAACATTAAAATTAACTAGTGAAGTATCATAATTTCTTTTTACTAATAACTAGTGACCCGCTCCGGCTTTGCACGGGTATAAAATATATAGCCTACTCCATTATTTAATGGATGTTATTATACATATTAACCTTTCTCTTGAATCACTCTATCTATTAAAAAACCGCATCAAAATCCGTTGCGTAGTTTCAACAAAGGGACATAGGGACAAAGAAAGCGACTTTGTTTTATACTATGTAGTGATGAATATAATTAACAAAAAATACATGCTAAAACAACATTAAATACGTAATAACCCAACCGCTTCCTTACAGGATCTCGCATGGTGCGCCCCCTGTCGCGGAAGGACATCTTCTACTCGGGCTCCGTGGTGAATCTACCTCAGTACCAAAGCCAGAAGTCGCTGCAAGGCTACCGGAACTCCGTGCTCAGTCTCCCGGCTAGCAGGCAGACTGGCGACTTGGAGAGGCAGGAAGGTGAATATCTTTATACTTTTCTCACTATATATTATTTATATAGAAGTTAGGTCAATATGATGCAAAAAATAAATTGTATTATATAGTAACAAATACTATCCTGCAGAGATCAACCAAGGAATCGGCATGAGTCGCGACCAAAGTTGAAAAAACAATCAGGTGAACTTGTGATGTTTTATGCTAGGAGTGACGATGGAAATATGAACATTAGGGAATGTTATTGCAGCTGCTTACGTTATGTTTATGCATATTTGTGAATTATAAATTTTCATGATTAATAACTAACGGGACTTATCCTCTTATTATCGTTAGTTATTAATCATAAGTATAAATCGCAAATCTCTTAAAACTATTATTACGCCTTTTCATATTATAGTCAATACTTCGAAAATAAACCTAACGCATATATCCTTCAATCAATAACAAATTTAGTCCTATCCTGACCCGTCAATGTCCTAATAATATTACGGTGCAGTGTGTAAATTAACTCTCTTTGTAATATTAAATACCACAACCAAAATGACCATGTTTTAATATTATTTTCCTCATTTCAGAATACGACCTGTGTCCGTGCCTGGCACTGCCCAGCTCATTCAAGTCGGCGCTCTCGTCGATGCTGGACGTGAGCCTGCTCAAGAACCCCGCCTTTATGATGATCGGCATCTCCAACGTGTTCGGCATGGCTGGCCTCTACGTGCCTTTCGTGTACATCGTGGATGCTGCGCGGCTCAATGTGAGTTACTTTGACAAAGATATGTTGTAATGGTGAAAGAGTACGTATCTGTTACAGAAACTCACCTCCGGGATGTGCATAATTATTTAAATATTTTTAGTTTTAATCCAATTCGTGTGGTGCGTAATTGTGGGGCAAGTCTTCTGCATCACACGACATTTACTTAGCAATTTGTTGGGACGTACCAATTCAAACCACTTTACATAATATGTACCCAACGTATTAAAATAATGTGCCATGACATTCTTAGCAGCCCCTAACATTTATTATCCCAAAATACATACATACATTCACGTCGTCTAATCCTTTTCAGGGTGGACAGAACCTTGGACACATGAAAACACTTCCTTGGTGTATATATGTATAATTTCATAAGAAACATTGGTGACAGGTTGCTATCCCATTGCTTAATAGATTTTATAGTCCTAGTCCTTAAGTCGCCTCCTACGATATGCTAGTTAGCATTCTTTTTACGTTAGCACAGTACTTTTTTTTCAACAGAAAATATATAACCTTCTTTAACCATTCCAGGGTGTGGAGGCTTCCCAAGCGTCGTTCCTGCTCTCCATCGTGGGCATCACGAACACGATCGGGCGTATCGCGTGCGGCTGGGTGGCCGACTTCCCCTGGATGGACTCGCTCTTGCTCAATAATTTCTGCCTAGTTGTTGCCACTGTGAGTTCTAGATTCATACATACGCTTCACGACTTGTGTATACACACTCTCTTTTTTATTATGGCGAGGTAGTCAGAGGCCCAAATGCCCATCTCCGAAATTTCGAAGGCATGTTAGGTATGGGTCATTCAAAGCCCGCGTATCACTGGATAGACAGCACCCAACGTGATAGGTAGTGAGCCGTATCGCCGTATATAGGTACTGACTATTACCTATCCTGAGGGATAGGCAGGTTTCCTCACAATGTTTTCTCTCACTGTTAGCGACTGCAATTAGGTACGTAAATGAAACTCACATTTTAAATTTCATTCATTGGTACATGCCAGAGTCGGGATTCGAACCTAGGACCTTTCTCATACGAAGTCAATTCAAATTCTTCGAATCCTTACGACATGTAAGAGAGAAAATTATATATGTCCCAAAATAACACAGGATATGAATCGATATCATAATTGATTTCACTTCCAGATTGCCGTAGGTGTGACTCCATTCTGCGCGAGTTACGCTTCGTATGTAGCAGTCGCTATAGCCTTTGGAATTGCTATTTGTAAGTATTAAAGCCATGGATTTTATAACCAAATTGAGAAAGATGTGTAATGTTTATGGACGAAATAAATTATGACTATCGTTAGATAATGAATCATGATACAGATTCATTTATATTTAAAGCGTTTCATCAATTTAACGACTGCATTAACATAGCATAGCATTTAAATCAGTGCAATCAGCAAATAACAAGACCCAAATTTTCTATCAAATTACGATATAAATCAATATCCATCGAAAGAAGTTTGTCTATGTGAATACCTTTATTTTAAGTTTCAGACACATTTAATAATAATAATAATATTTGGATATTATTACACCAATTGAACTAGCCCCTTGGTAAGTACATTTAAGACTTGTGTTAAGGGTACTAGACAACGTATAATTAAGAAATATATACATATTATACATAGATAAATGTAATATAGCATATATAATCAACAACCAGACTGGAAAGCAGTAGAAAAGCGTAGTTATTAACTCTGCCTCCACCGGGAATCGAACCCGGTACCCCACGATTAGCGTTAGGTGTCTAACCGATCGCGCCACGGAGGTCGTCACATTTATCACACCTACACATTGTGATACCATTTGTTATTTCCAGCTGGCTACATATCCCTGACTTCTATCATCCTAGTAGACCTGTTAGGATTAGACAAGCTGACCAATGCTTTCGGTCTTCTGATCCTGTTCCGCGGAGCCGCTGCCATTGTTGGCTCACCTTTAGCAGGCGCTGTCTATGACGCCACCAAGAACTATGATGCCTCATTCTACATGGCCTCTGCGTTCTTCCTCATTTCGACACTGACCTCCTTCGCTGCGCCGCTGTTTAAGAAGTAAGTAGATATTTATTGCTAGAATGTGTATTCTAAGTAGTCTTTCCGCCCAGGAGTCGAAAGAGGTTGGGAATGTACATGTTACGGCTATTAACAGATGTAAATATTAAAAAAACTAACAAGTCTTAAAATTAAAAGACATCGTTTAAAATAAAAACATCTTCCCCCGTAAATAATTTAATTAAAGAAACAATCTTGTACTTTTTTGAACAACCCAACCACCGCCTTCACTTCAAAATTAAACAGTCAGTCAGCATGTTTACAAGTTAGTCAGTATCTAATATCCACCGAATCTGATTGATATGTCTTTTATGTGGGACTTTTATATAGGATTCTTCTTCCTTTCAATAACCTATCCCTCTCACCCTTCCCAGGAAAGAAGAAGAGATCCAGCAGCCGATGGACGTTCTCACACCCATAGACGAGGACGAGGCCGAAGAGGAAGACCCTGACGACACCCCTATCACCATGGGAGCTCACCTCACACGGCAGACGCCAGCCATCACGCACACCGCTCCGTCTCCATCCGACCCGCCCTCACCTAACGAAGCCTCGCAAACGGAAAGTGTACTCTAAGGACTAGGCTATAAGGTTTAAAATTCCGGATTTATTTACCGAGCGGTCCTAGAGAAAGTTTCGTAGATAAATGATTTTCTAGAAAGGTTGGATGTGGAAG
Organism: Leucoptera coffeella; assembly: GCA_030578115.1. Taxonomy (NCBI): domain Eukaryota; kingdom Metazoa; phylum Arthropoda; class Insecta; order Lepidoptera; family Lyonetiidae; genus Leucoptera; species Leucoptera coffeella. Next base: position 241,138 of record JAMBLF010000406.1, read on the forward strand.
GTTATTTATCTAGGAGAGCAAAGTTTGTATAATCAAAAGGCCTGGCTTACTAAGTTTTGGTACAGTTTTACTCTTCATACTAAGTGGTTCTCAAGCTACTTTATACGCACTTTCAGCTGAAGTTAACAGAATGGTGGTTTCTTATCGACAACTTAAAATAGTAGCTCTTGTTTAAGAACTAATCAATGTCTACTACAAATAAAAACTTATGAAGAATGGGAAAAATACTAACATCATTTTTTTACCCTAAGTACGTACCTAACGTAACTATATTACATAATTCTTTTTACTATTATGTGCCAATTAGATGTTTCAATGCTCAGCGTTAAATTATAATTATTAAATATTGTATACTACTTTTTAAAAATAATTAGTTATTGATTCGGCTATATTTATATGTTAATCTTGATCATTTCTGCAAGAGTTACTTATTTTAAGTTATGAATGACCATTACTAAACATTTTTGACTCCCTGCCATATTTAAAGGTGAATTAATATTATAATATATAGAATACCAAATCAATTAAAAACATAATGCCGATATTAAGAAAAATGGAACATTAATTACTGTTTATACGTTTTGTAGTACAAAGTTTAGTTTTTGAGAGATGAAATGATAAAAATATAAATAATATTTCAAAAAGTATTAAAGGTAAAAACTTAAACCAAAAAAGTTAGAAGATTCAAACAAGTATTCAAAACGAAACGAAAGCTTATTACCAATTATAATTAAGTGATAAAGTACAATAAACGAGAGGGTATGGCGAAATGGTATGTATTACCCTCTTAATAAAAAAAACACAAAGATTTGTTTATGTATGTGCTAATTAATATAAGCTTTTAATATACGGGATAGCATATACCTCTTGCTTGCAATTCAACGTCTCTTTGTTACGTATTATTATTATAAATTTAAATCAAACTATTCTTTCTTTCGTTACTTTTTATAATAGATCACTCACTATCCCGTAGTATAGATATTTAACATATTTCAAAGATGATCTCAAGCTTAAAAGCGAGAAAAGTTTCTTTGCGAATTAACTAGATGGCGTACATAAGCAAATTTTTCTTCATGTACTTTAAAGTATAATTTAAATAATGCGTGTATGCGTGAGTGTGTGATTTTTATAGAACAACATTAGGAAGTAAGGATTTTCGCATGTCTGTGATTTGATGTTTATTACAATAAACAAGGTCTAAATGTTATTATTTATTCTCGGGGACGGGTTAGGTAACAGTGAAATTGATATCTGTTAAGTAGAACTTCTTACACCAAATTAATATTCTAATGAATATTCAATGCATTATTATATTCGATTCGATGAAATATATTTCTTTTTTTGAATGCTATCATGGTGAATTATTATTGTAGCATAACAATATTGAACTATAAAAAAGCAGATATTAAATTAAGCTTCTCAAAAACAATGTATTTATTGAAACAAAATCAATTGATAATAATACCAACTGTAAATTTCGTTGTGCCATAGACAAGGATTTTGTTTCTTATATTTTTATACAAATGAATCCTAAATTTTAGTACTTTGTATGTTTTAAATGGCTTCGTAATGTAATAATCTGCCAGTTATACGCATATGGTTTTGTACAACATAATACTCGTGTATATACCATAGAAGCAATAAGATTAGAATATGACCCTGTTGGAATTTTATATTTTTGTTCCCCTATTGAGAGCTCTTCTGGTACCAAAAATATATGAGAAATGCAATATTTTTTGTATTGTCTGTTTTGAATATTGTAAATATACGCTGTAGATACGACGTAACATAGGAGTAAGTGGGTAAAATTAGTGAAACTTACGTTAATCGGTGTATTTTACTTTAACCATTATAAACTTCGTATTACAATAATTTTAAGGCCTCAAGTACTATTAATTAATTATTTTTACGATTGTGTGTTTATCGGATCAGTATTTTGAATTATATGAAAAGTCTAATTTGATTTAATTATGTAACGTAAATTCTTAAGAACATTTAGCATATTAAATAAACATGATATTTTTTTCTAAAACCATTAGAAAGTTTCGTTATATTCATGAAAAATATAAATTAGTCACTGAACTCATTTATAGAAGAAACTTGTAACAATTATCATGTACTTAGTGCCCAGTTCTTACAAATTGAATTTACCATTTCGGGAGAAATTATCTAGAAATGTATCTACCTAAAATGTACTTGTTGTTTAAAGTAGCAAGTTATTCAATGTAAAGTGCCATCATTGTTGAACAAATCATCTAATATAAGAACCTTACTATAGCGACATCGTCAATTGCTTATTCACTAGGTGATACCAAAAACCTACGTTAAGCGATAAAGTGTAATAGAATATATAATAAGAGTTATTTAAAACTTGCCAATAACTGATGTAAATATTTGAGCACTATGTTCTCTACTTTGCATAGATTTAATCAACAAGCTTTAATGCAAGCAGAAATATTACTTGGCCTGCAAAAGGAGAAGGGAAAATGAAGTTATAAATGCATTCATTCATACTCACAGTAAATGTGAAAAGTAAGAATTGAAATTGTCTACTTTATGTGACATTGAATGCTGAATATCTTACATTAGCTTTTTAAGCTATGAGGAATATAATTCAGTATATTCCTGACTAAGAATGTCTTTGCTATCACAATTGAGTGTTTTTTAAATACTTTTATTACTACACATGTGACAATTTGTCATTTAAACTTTTTACTAACAAAAATTAATTTAAAAAAGTGTAAAGTCACAATCGGTTATATTTGAACAATTTTTCTATGCCTATTTCTTTGAAAACAGATAAAAAGAACTTGTGCAAAAATGATAAACCTGTCTTCAGATTTGTTGTTGGAAACATTTTACCATATGATTGGTAAAAAAATCAGGATAACGGGATAGTATTAAAAAAATAATTGCGAGAAAGTTGTTCTCAAGATTTCAAGAGAAGGCGTTAGGATATTAAATTACGCGTATTATGTCAACAAAATATTATTTTTACAGAGCCAAGTGCATAATTTAGTTTCGTAGGGTAATATTATGTACAATAGCTAAGTTACAAAATGTTAATCTTGTAAAATGTGTTTCGTAATTTTTTTATGTGATATCAATACAGTTTTATTTTTAATTCAATTTGTTAGAATATTTATGTTATCATGGTATTCGTTAATGTAAAATTATACAGACGTGCTTGTTAATTGGTATTAGTGATGAAAATAAAATATTTTAATAGATTATATTGTATTATTTGTAGTCTTTTAAATATAAAAAAACCTTTTTCCAAAATAATTATTCCGAGGAAGAATCTGAAATGAAAGCTCTACTTCACCAATCTGAACCAAGTTAGAAATTTTCACCGTATACATTCACACGACACTCGTAACACCGTATGTAGTTCCGTTCAGTTCCGAAAAATAGACAGACAAGATTTTTCCTTACCTTAGAAGTATATTTATCCTCAATTCCAAAATTCAAGTACATGTTTTACCACCCAACAGCCAGTAAGCCGCGTCGTGTTCACGCGTTGATCATTCCCTATCCCGAGGGACAGGCAAGATTCCTCACGATGTTGTGTAACAAGAATAAGTCAATAATAGACAACAGAAGCGAGCATTGCGTCATCGGAACTGCTAACCCCTCCGCAATAATAACAACAAACGTGACCTCCATTTTATCTCCAGTTATTAAAACAATCAATAAACGGAGCGGGTCAATAATATTGTTTACTTCATGCATCGTTACATGTGGGTATGTTGTGTTAATGTTTTCCTAGGCTTTACCTACATGCTTGTTAGTCCTAGTTTCCTTATATATATGGTACACAGAAATCAGGGATACCTAATAGGCCACGAACTGAAGTACCTGGTTTGATATTCAAAGTATCTATCTCCGCCGAATGAAAATGTGAAGATGTATGGATATCAATCAAATGACTGCGGGTGTCAGGATCGAGGGAAATTAGGATTTGTGATCTTAGTTTGCCGGTCTGTAGGTTAACACGAGAAAAGTTTTCTAGAAATGGAAATGAGAGACTGACCATTAGAAATCAAAGTTAGTCAAAATTAATGTTTTCAAACAGAGTAGATAGATATATACTTACCTATAAACCCAACTTATCTCTCCATCTCCATTGGGGATGATGAACGTAAGTTTAAGTAAGTAATGAACCTTACTTGACAAAGTTACTAACTGTTAACAAAGCTATAAATTACTTTATTACGATAAACTACCAGAACATCGTAACAATAAATAGATTAGGTATTAATAGTTGCTTAAGATCTCTTTGTTCCTTAATAAGCATGTTCTAGATAACTTAGGAAAGTTTTGCAATTTGATAATGCTGTCCATCTCTAGTGCATAGCTTGACCCACGCGATTGTTTACGCAGAATGCTGATATACGTTATCATTATTGTGTATCTGACTCTTTAATACAGTAACTGTAGTGTCTTAATACTTTCACTGTTTGCTTATCGAACTTAAACTTTATTATTTCTCCAAATCAATCAACAGTTCGTTATTCTTGAACAAATGAACGTCTTTTTGCCTTTCGATTTGGAAAGTGATTGGGTTTTTGGTGGCATATGCCTAAATATATCAGGGTTATGTATGTGCAAAATTAATTAATTGCAGTATGTCCTTTTTAATCCTATTCTCTAAATCTACTTTCAAACAGTATCGTGATAAGGGAATCACTCTTTTTGTAATGCTATCATTCAATATCACTCCTACCATGCTTATTTGATGCTTTTTTTGCCATAACCAACATTCTCTAGATAAGTCAATGTAGGGACCAGTGCAGTCCTATGAAGAACCAGCCATAAGTGCTGATCGTGAAACTAACTGACTAATCAAAATACCATCTTATTAACTGCGGGCACTTTATGTATCACTCTCACACTTTCCGACACCAGTTAATAATTTTTACAAATACACAAAGTCATTCGCTCTAACTTAAGACTAGCTTAAGTTATTTTATTAGGAGCTTACAAAAGCTCAACTTGCAGTGTGGCATTGATATTTTCATGGTACCGTCAGTGGGGCACCATAGTAGTAATGGACCATTTACGGAATAATTTCATTTTTAAAATACAAAATTGCTGTCAATTTTTGATGTGTCTATGGGATATGACACCGAGGACAGTCTGTTTGTTATATTATTCTAAAAATACACTTATGACATTATCAATATATCATCTCTAAGCTTATTTATAAACAGGCAATGTGTTGTAACGATGCGAATGCGATTTATTTGCAGATAAGAAAGAGGTCGCCTGTCCATTGGGATAGGCTCGTGGGCAATTGGCATTGATTCTGAGCTGGTGAAACGGCCTACGCTATTTCATCATGCATTTCACATCATGCCGAGTTCAACAGCACATTAGATCAATACCGTTTCATTGAAAAGCATTGATCTTTACCAATTAAGCTAACTGCCGACTCGAGTGGCTTCCTTTGATTGAATTTATGAGATCGCGTCGCTACGTGACATGGCTTCAGAGGAATTGGTTTTCTCTTTCATCTGTACTATATGATTTTTCCCTTTCATCTAAAGAAAATTATCGAGAGGAAACTTCATATTTATAAAACGCTGTATATCTATTTTAATGCTTGAAGATAGGTTCTTGATTTCCCGTGGATGCACAGTTAAACTAAAATTCCGATCTTTAATTTGTCTTCTTTCCATTTTTTCAGCTCCTTAGCCTGTTTACTTCCTCAAATTTCTTTACTTCAAGTGGCATCTAAAGCATTCGCTTGCTTGCATATTTCCTTATCACCAACTTCCTACAACAAACGTGACATAGTGTGTATAACAATTGCAGTACACTTGAGCCTTTCTAGGTCAACCTTTGCATTGAGAAATGCCGCGAAATTCCTCAAAAGAGAACACGTACTACCTTGATAATGACACTGAGGCTTCTGTGGTTTTTGCGTAAAACATTGCTTGTCTCGTATGGTTCGCGAAAATTATATAGTTGTGTGCTTATGTAAATTATAACTTATGTGCTGAGTAAAATTTCTGTATTTTAAAAAGTGGCTACAATCCATTATTGGAAGTTAGTGTTTCAATTTATTGTGTTGATTGAATGGATGCTTTGCCTGAACTTAATGACAAGCAAATTGAATATCTCAAGAAATTGCCTGCTTTTTTATTTATCTAGCATTATCTAATAATTCTGTAAGAGGGAACAGTGATTAATGCTCTAATTTATAATAAATTTACGACTGTTATAGAACGAAGTGATTCCTTTTGTGTAAAGTAAAACCGCAAAAGAATATATCCGGATAAAAAGGATATCCTGGCCGGAAGAAACTACACAGATGAATACGGGCAAATGATATTAACTTTTTATGTGAGAATCGTGCGCATATTTGTATGTCATACATATTTCCTACTTTAACGACTAAGTAATCATTGCAAGTGACCTTTTCCATCACTAACGATCGACATTGTCGTTATTGGACGACTACGCTATTTATAACTTGGCATGTCAATATATCACGTTTAGCTAATTTTAAATTAGGCGAATTAATGCTTGTTAGTATTAATTTTAATCTACATATTCAAATGTAGTTTATTATATTATCTTAATTTGTTATTTTTATTGTGTTATTAATTTGACAGGTTGAATAATGTTTAAATTATTATTCGATTATAATAGCATATATATCTCGCAAAAAATGATAGTCATAAATCTAAAATATCTATTTAGCTTCAAGTAAAAAAACTTACGTAAACGGAAAAGAAGCTTTAAAACAGTAAAGTAAGTAAAATTAAAAACAATATCTTTACCATTTTACAACAAAAACATCAATCACAGTCCCATCACACGTTGTTCTTTTAATGAAATAACAATCAACAATTAAAATACAAACAATTTTTATTACATATAACAATCGGCTAGGCATCCCTAGTCGTAAAATTTACGCGGAATCCGTCTGGCGCAAGTCTCGGCGTTGTTACATCATCTTTCGCGTACGATCACGTGCTACTGTTACGTGGTTACGTTACACGCTGAAACCAAAAACAACGATTGTTGTGCCGCTAACCTGAGTTTGTATGGCGCGCATTGAGTGTAAACGTAAATATTGAAGCTATAAACATATGTGAAAAAGAGGCTTTGGTAACTTAGTCTTTTGTTAAAATACGTAAATGCAGAAGATACTTGTAAACTTATTCATTTTGAAAAAGATAGATGTGTCTAACTGAGTTTTTATAGAACTGATATATCTATTGTCTTAAAAGTAAATAAATCCGTAAAGTCAGCTGTTCGCTGGTCGTTAATGAATACTTACAAATACTCGAACTTCAGAACCTTGCAGCTCTTTCATCAATACATTAAGTTATTAAATGTAGAACACTTGTATTAGAAATGAAACGATCACCAGTCTAAACGGTCACCAAAAGGAAAATGTTGTATGTAAACATTCTCTTTACCTAAAACTCGAACGAATCAGCGCAGCATGCATGACCACGAATAACTTATGTTAACTTGCGTTGTAACCTCTGACATTGACTTGATTGTTTAAAACTTTCCTTAAAAGACAAAAATCACACACATTTTTTATTAATTAGCACGTGCTTTGTTATTTTAAATAATAATACAAGCAGGCATGATAACGATTTTTCCTTGTCTATATATATTTATTACCTAAACAAGATCAAAAAATAACTCATCATCCATTGATAAACTTTAGTAATTACTTAACCTACTATGACAATTATAGAATCTTATAACTGCGCAATTTGTACAACGTTGTCCGGTTTAGTTCACATTAAAATTTCAATACTTAGGCACTGCGTAGTCTCTATGTATGTTATAAATACCGATTTGTTTTTATCTTGTAACTAGCGCCTAATTTTATCAATCCGTATAAAGGTTCTAACCGGAAGTGGTTAAGCTATCGAGCGTGTATGTAATATTATAATATAATATATACTATAATATATACCTTAAGGGGTGCTTTAAGGTATCCTCAGACTAAGTGCAGAATGGCATATAGTTAGATATTATAATAACGTTCAAGATTAGCACGGAACTACGTGTTAAATAAGGCTTCAATAGTTAGATAGTCGCATTCTTTGCACTAGATAGCAAACCATCCGTCACGAGCAATTACAAGAAAAAATTAAAGGAATTCAGGCCAATTAAGAAACAAAACACGTTCGTTGCTTGTAGGCTGTCAATCTAGCAATTCCCAGAAGTTTCGGGTTGGAGTTCCGGTAAAAATATAGCATTTACAATTTTCTTAATAACTTATTACACTTGTACTTAGTTTTCTTTCTTTAAAGGATCTAAGTTCAGTTGTCCACTTTCTATTTAAAAAAGATTATTATTTTATTTAATTCTCTTTATTTAGGTATAAACTGTTTAAATGATGAAGTTGGGTTTCATCTAGCTACTGAGAAGTAAATTTATCAACAACTTAATTTAAGAGGGGACTAAGTATGAAAGTTTGTTTGTTATGGTCACTGTATGACGAATTAACAACGTGAATGGCTTTGATCGCCTAATAGATGAGATTTTTAGTATCCGTTAGCACATAATTTGACTTGACATAAAGTCATGTGTCAAACCTTCACATCCTAATGACTAGGCTATTGTTAAACATCTAGGTTCTCACATTTGACACCACGTGCAATTGAAACCAGATATTTTGGTATCAAAACCTTGCAACATTACGTCTTAATGTGAGAATAACCAGAACTCAAGTTAGGTATCAGTTTTCAAACCAGTATGGTTCATTGATACGATTTGATAGATAGTTAACGGTGAGGGAAAACATCGTGAGGATAGGTTATAGCCAGTGCCTATATACAGCGAACGGTTCACTACCCATCACGTTGAGAGCTGTCTATCTAATGAAACGTGGGCTTAGAGTGACCCATTTCAACATGTCTTCGAAATTTCGGAAATGGACACTCAAGCCTCTGACTACCACGTCAAAATGAAGAAAGGAAGTGTGTAAGCATAAGTCGTGAAGCGTATATTTATGTTTTGATAGGTAGTTATAATATTTGGTACATTTACCCGCCGAATGTGTTTGAAAGAAGTGATTTGTCAGAATCGAGACAATTTCAAATCCCCGTTCTTTGCCCACCCCTCTGTTGAAAAATATATCTGAAGCAATGAGACTAATTCCCAATCTATCATAATTAGATAATAACGTTCACTATTCCAGAATGGGTTCATTAAAGGGCAAGATTACATAAAATAATAATAAAAAATGGAATTCCTGAAAATAAATATTTTTATTACTTTCTATATTTATATGTATTTTATTCATGTCGCGAATCAGCACGGAAAATCCATTTCAATTGTCATCAAGAACAACTGGAATTTATTAATCTTGGAACCTTCATTGATAATAATAGTAATCTTAGTCCCCATTTTATTCATAGTACCCGCAACATTCTAGAACAGTTTCCTCTAGGACAATTACTGTCATTGTCAACGCGTGCCTTTACTGCTATTGTCAGGCAATGATATTGATCCCCTCATTCAATTATTGAAAGCAATTAATCTAAATTGTTGTATATTTTATTGTCATTGAGAAGAAAAGGCAATGTTTCGTGTAGGACTATTTCGTTAATTTTATGAAAGACTACATTTTATTTCAGACGACGTATAGAAAAAGGGTGACGTTAGAACTACCTGTAACCGCCGATTGTGTATGAGGAGGAGTATAAGTAATAAGCGTAAGAGGTTTATCAGGTTCGAGACAGATAAGGATCTATAATCTCTGTCTACCCCTCTACAAGGAGACGGACTTCACGTGTATGCATCTATGTTCGTATTTGTTTAATAATTTAATACATACACGAGTGTCAATCAAATGTATCATTTAACATATTGTAGCATTGAAAATATGAATAATTAGAGCAATAAGTGCAACCGTCAATACACGTTAACCCTCAATATGCCAAAAGAGACTTATACTATCAAAAATAATAAATATACATTTACGAAATGCATCGAATATCACGGTGAGGGAAAACATCGTGAGGAAACCTGCCTGTTTCCCGAACAGGTAATAGTTAGTTGTTGTGAATGGCGAGATGGCTTACCACCGGCGACATTGAGTATTGACTATCTAACACGTGAGTTCAAGGTGACCATATAATTACTACCTTCGCAATTGCGGAGATGGATACCTGAACCTCTGACTACCCTGCAAGGCTATCAATTAACTATCAAGGATATTACTAAAGCTCTTATGAATTATGCATCTGTCTAAGTAAGCCGACAATTACATTTAAACTTTTTCCCTTTCTGAACAAATCCTCTACGGAGTATGAGGATGTATGAATCTGCGAGTTTTATGGACGAGTGTTTTGGATGTAAATTGATGATCGCAATAGTGTAAGTTTTCCTCCTTCAACAAATGGATGAATGAAGATTGCGGCCAAGGCAGCCCATTCAGTAAGTAATTACTACCCTTTCTTAATCTACTAGGAAATAATGATGTCTTTTCACGTTGATCTTGGTAGACAGTTCTTAGAAAAAAAACTAGTACTTCAAGATTGATAGTTCGGGAAATTTACAAGGAGTTAAGCTTTTAAATTATGTCTCTGAAAGGGATTAAATATCAATTTGAAAAGAAAAAAATCTTTTGAACGTGCAAAATTTTAATTTCATTTATATTTATTTTTTATAAACAATCGGTGTAATGTTTGGAATCTGGGAACCTACCCAGAGCAATTCTATAAGGTCTTAAATGTTGGTATTTCCTCATCTTAGGCTACTAAACATGTATAATTAAATCAGGTATATTTTAGTTCATTCAGTCGCTTTTAATATTCAGCGTACAAATGCATCAAGCCATAGTGCAATATTCTCACTAGTTGCATAATGCTATAATAACAGACTGCGTCCATAGCATTACGTACCAAAATAACTGAACCTAACCCTTTGTCGGTGGTCTATTTCGGTGACATATTTGCTCTCATTGGCACTCGGCTGAATTGGCGCCATGCGGAGATTATCATTGACCACCACTTATGTCACATTAAACAACACCCTCAACAAGATTAATCGATATCTTACGGCTTACTTGATGTAGATAGAGCTTGAGAATGACTTCTAAGAGCTTGAGAATTACCTCAAATTCTTAAAAGTAAGGTCTTACGATAAATAAATGTATCATTGGTATTGCGAGATACTCCTTGAAATGTGAGGGAAAAACTTGCAATAATTCACGCATTTCACAGTTTGATTAATAATTAATTTGTTAAAATTTTTATGAATGACACTGGAAAAATACGATAAACTATAGTTATACTTCTAGAAATAAGTTTCTTGCCATTGGCAAACTGTTTTCCCATTATTTCTTAAGAATGTTACCATGAAGCAAACAACGTTAATTGATGAAAATTCCCGGTAGTCGACGATTTACCTTGCCAATAAATATTTCAGCAGGAAACCGAGGAAAATCCAAATATTTTCCTGTATGAGAAGTTTGACTGCATTATTCATTAAGTTTTGATTACGAACTGTATCTGGACTACGTTCCTTATATGTATACTTATTTTCAAACAAATACCCTCAAACTCTTTAGAACTAGATAGTATATCTATCATATAATATATTTATATTATATGAGTATTAATGGTATTATTATCAATGAATTACGCACCTGTAATTAATTAATAGCTGTAATTCTATAAACCATTTTTACCATACATAAACTAAAATTAAGTTATTTCTGATTAAACATATTATTATAATTTTATACGTTATAATGTTTTTTTTTGTGACATATAGAAGGTATACATATAGAGGTTTTGTGTACTGTATTTTAATTCTTTCTCGAATTATGCATATGTGATTACAATAAAGTTGTACTGCACTTATACTATCGGCCCAAATAATGCACCAAACGTGATTCACTTTAATCACGAGATAAATGAACGTGATCACATGTCACCAGCATTAAATAACTTTATTTTCTATCTTTAAGGGTGATCCTCATTGATTATAACTATGTTTCTTTAATAAGGCCGGCAAACGTGCTTCAATGGTTATTTAATGAATTTTATCCGGTTAGAACTGGTTACGAACTTATTCTAACAAGATAACCTATTGTAATTTCTATAGAAGTATTGATCAGCGAATTTTTTGCACGTCAATGGCAGATACAAAAACTACTTGTGTTTTTTATTATCCGTGTTACATATTAGTTGTTTTCGTGTCATTTGTTCGTGTGTATTGTAGTAGTAAAGTTACGTTTTTTAATTAAATTATTCTACTACGTGGCTACTAGTGATCTCTCATTGTTAATCATAATGAAGTAAATAGAACCTTATTCTTTTTTACAAAAGGGCGTTCTTAATTTATACATACACATACGTTCAAGTCCATTTATCCCTTTCGAGGTACACAAAACCACTCTGTCTCTAAACACAATATAATTTCCTTAGCACACAGTTAGCATTAATGTATATGCATCGTCTTTTTTCTCTACATACATTACACTCGATACATTTCCCATTACAGTTAAATAAATATAGGCATTTCATCATGTGATTGCAAGTCCTTGCTTCGGCCGGAATACTGATCACTGGATCCTTGGCAAAAGAGTGAGGTTGTCTTCCGTAAACACTTCAATAATGAAATATTTGACCATCAATTGACTTTTCATTCGTAGAAACGTACGCACTATCCTTATTCTTTTATGAATTGGCGACACACTTGTCTTATAATAAATGTCACACATATTTTTTGACCTCTCGCGAAACTAAATTGAATCTGTAAGAAAAATCTTTACCGGGAAAAAGTTTTTGATCATGCTTAAATATTTGCTAGAATTTTTAGCTGGAATTGGGTGAAATACAAAACTATACATGTTTTCTTATTATAATGTTCATGTTTGAATAGTTAATGCGGGTTTAGAGTACGGTTACTATAGAATACCTCGTGCTTCATCTGGGTTAAGGATTTCTTTGAAGCACAGACAGCATCTCTCTAAAGATCGTTCATACATAAATATCGTACATTGAGTGTGTATGTAGAATACATTGTACAGATGTTAATATAGAAATTCAAGTATTAGATAGTACATACATATGTAGATGAAGTCTAATAACGTGCCTAAGTAAATAGAATTGAGGAAAATAGTTTGCTATTCCTTATGTAATGTTTACTTACGCTCGAAGGGAAGGTCTTAGAGATCAACTTAGTGCTTAACTACTTGTAGGGTGACCATACTTGTTCTTGCAAAATTACAAACAAGATATTATGTTCAGTACATGCGTAATATAAGTTTCTTAGAATTGTCAAATCAAATTAAATTATATTTAGCTCAGTTTATAAAAAATCGTTGTACAAACATGTTTTGCTTCCGTACGTGCAAATAGTTTTCGATACAGATTAAAATGGAGACATTCTTCTGAAGCTGGAGTACGTAGCGTGAAGAACAAAAATCATTGCAGATGGCGATCAATAGTCTCTGCCTATTTCGTTAGGGGACGTAGACAAGTGAATAATTGTATGTACGCTTTCGATATTTGATTTGGGTTGTATATCAATGCATCCTATGGTAGAGGTAGTTATTAGTTAAAAATTACATAGACTTGCAATAGCTACACGAGCTTCATATGTATGCATGGCTATCAGTTTCAGTATCTATCTATTTATTTATAACACATAGTTACCTTCTGTCCGTTCCTTCATAGAACAATGCCTAACTGAATCAAATTCCCTTCTGTGATCATGATATTGTTATGACGAAGACAATGAGCGTATGCGGAATACTGATCGGTTTCCAATACATCACTTGTCACGTGTTGAACAAGACCTCCTGGTCGTTTCCCTGATCGGAATAATTTGACGCGTTAGCCTGTGTTCATAGTTATGAATATTGACAGGTAGTATATATAAAGGAGGTAATGAATAAACTTGAGGAAATTGTAAGCTCTACAAAATTAATCAATAGTAGATAGCTATTGGTTCAATACTCATAACTATTAATGAATGATACTGTGAAAATAGCACTACAAAATTAATCGGGTTTACATAGTAGATGGCTATTGGTTCAGTAGCCATAACTATTTATGAATGTAATGTGAAAGTAACGAGTTTTTGAGACATTTGTTTCAGTGAAAAATCCTCTTTAGTAAACATACACAGCACTCCTCTTTTCCTGAAAGAGGAATGCAGATATTACTGATCTTTCCCGATCCTGACAAACCATTTTCGCTACATTGACACTCATACACCAGCTCATACACACTCGGTGGTTATGGGTACTTCTAACGTCACCCTTTTTTAATATAATTTTCAAGAAACAAACCGTAATGTCTACGATTACGTTATTGCTCGTATAGTATGAATGCGAATGATAACCACAGATGGAGTTGGAGGGCAAGAAGAGCTTTAGAAATGTTTAATTATTGTTAATAATCGCCAAAAAATGTCAGTCAGTTAGCTTTTACGACAAAGTTAATCATTTCACTTAAGTATATAAAAATTGATTAATTCATCGATTCGTTTGGTCTGTACCCATTTATCATAGTGACCACAGCCTAATGCTGTCGATACACTCTCAGTTTACTACACTCATGCTTATTGCCGATAAAAATCCACACGAGCAATGTTTGAGATTTCATTCAACCTTTAGGTACCTACAAATACGAACTAGTTAGGTACTACTTCTTTGTTATTGTTTTCCGAGAAAATACATATAGTGATATGGTATATTGCAACAGTGACTTTTATTAGTTAGGTAGTCTGTGAAAAAATACTTTCAAAATACTTTTTTCTTCTTCTTGACATAAATGACATAAACGTACAAACATAAATTTATATGAGTAATTAGCTTCTACTTGACCTGAAGTTTACTTAATTTTAGATGTTCGATGACCTGTAAACCTGACATTAACTCCGGAAATGATAAGAATGTGCAAACACAAAGTTTTATGTTAAAAATTTCTATATCTACTCAGTTTATGTAATATGGTGTTGAAAATCATTTGATATGAACGCTTAGTATTCCTTCATAAGTTTGAACTCACTAAAAATCATAATAAGACAAAAAATATGTAAAGGCATTGTTTTAATAGATGTCACACGAAAAGGGGTAATCGAACCTGACTTTTCTTCAGAAACCGTAACTTAGGGTATATGATTAGCGAGTTCTTACCATGGGGTAATATTGCGATGTGGGATACTTTTGTGTAAAAGCCTTCTATTCATTCTGTTCTAGTAACTAATGAACATTATGTCATTTAAATTTAACATATACAATTTAAATATTAATTAAATTTAACCGGCGTTCGCATAAATTAAACCCCTAATAAAATTTCAATCCATAACAACCTGGTTTACCCTTTAAGTTATTAAAATCCAAATTGTCATCCCAAATAACTCTGTCTGTATACTAAGTTCTTTCTAGACTGTTAGTCATCATGGATCATTCGTAAAAGTATGGAGACTAAGATTCTGTGCAGTCACTGTACTATGTACTCTTGTGCAAACACAAATACCTCAAAATATGATTCATACTTACGAATCCTAAAGATTTAGATGTTATTAATAACTGTCAGATTCATCCATTAGCTTGATATGGATAGAGTTGTAATGAAGTCAGGAATATTGGTGATGGTTGCTAAAAATTGTTTTAGTCTTCAAAGTCAAAGTCAAATGTTTTTATTCAATATAAGTACAAGTACAGTACATTCATTGAAAGTCAAAACATTTGCCTGACACTGGTTGTCTCTAGGTATTGAAATTCTACCGTTGGTTCGGAAGCCCTGGCTCGGAGAAGAACCAACAAGAAACTCCGGCTTTCAGGATTTTTTGCCCAGTGCCAGTTACAAAAACAAATTATAAAGAAACATAAAATTATCTTTACACATATAGCTTAGATGCACTCATTGCCAACCCTGAGCATCGGCAAGGTAGTCCCCGACCGCGTAGTAAGCGCCCCGGACTAGTCGGCCTCTAACTATAGTCTTAAATTTAGGTAAAGACAATCGCGTAATCCAGTCCGGTAAATAATTATAAAAACGCACGCAATTTCCAACAAAAGATTTCTTGACCCTTTGAAGCCTCGAGGGCGCCACATACAGCTTATGTTTGTTCCTAGTATTAATTTTATGAAAATCACAGTTTCTTCTAAAAATATTTATATTTTTATGTACATAAATGACACACTCATATATGTACTGAGCAACAACCGTCAAAATATCTATTTCTTTAAATTTTTCGCGAAGTGACTCTCTGGGGCCCATTCTGTAAATGCAGCGAACAGCCCTCTTCTGTAAAACGAATATTGTGTTTATGTCAGCACCACAACCCCACAGCAAGATGCCATAAGACATAGTGCTATGAAAGTAGCTGAAACAAACAATCCTAGCCGTGTACTCGTCCGTATATTCCCTAATCCGTTTAACAGCATATGCCGCGGAACTAAGTTTTTTAGATAAAACGCAAATGTGGTCTCCCCACTGCAGCTTTGAATCTAAAGTTATCCCTAAGAAGACAGTAGTATTTATTTTATCTATTTTCTCATTATTTATTATTAGATTGGTTTCGACACTATTAACATTTGGCAAAGTAAATTTAATACATTTTGTTTTATTATTATTAAGAACTAAATTGTTATATTGAAACCATTGAACTACATCTCCTATCACTGAGTTTATTGCTTGCTTCTTTTGGTCTAACGTACAGAGGACCTGAATACTTCTTGCCATCCTGGATATGTCCATATAAAATTAATGTCAAATATTCGATGTTATTTTATGTATATTCCTTAAGCTTCCTCTCCAAGTCTCCAAGTATATGTATAATTCTAATTCTCTTTATGAACATAAAGCCAGGCAAGAAAATGTAAAACATATTCGTATTTAGATTAGGTATACAGAAAATAGAACAAAGATAACCGTTTAGAAGTCAACTGCAGAATATCAGGAAATGAACTCGAGTTACTAATAGATAAGGTGGGCTGCACTGATAACACTGAGGTTGTTTGCATGAGGGAGCACCTTGTTGCAGCCCTGGCTAAATCGCTTAGATTTAAATACATACGTATACATACTATATTTTTATTATATGCAGCTTGTGACAGTTTTCAAATCGGGTGCTGCCGGAGGACCACTGATGCAGCCTAGCTGCATCGTATGCTGAGGCAGCACCTTTTCACTGCATCAATGGTTTTCATCCTTGGTGTTTATTATTTGTGTGTATAATGTAATTTGTGCAGTGAATAAAGTATTTCCTTTACTTCATTCTTTCATAATATGCATCGACTCTGTATCGAACAAAACTTGGGCCTTCGTTTGATTAAGCAATAAATAAATAAAATCTTTGAGAAATAATTGTAATAACATTAAATACGTATTCGTACTCAAAACGTCAACGATCTAATAACAGGTGGACAGAATGTTGTTATTGGTAAAGTTTTAAGGGGGATCAAAACATAAGCTTTATGATCAAGATCTTTGGTACTTTAAAGAATACTACTAATAAGTTCTGAAGTGATAGTAATTATAATATGAAATATCTAGTCATTTATTGTTAAAAGACAAACAAATGTACATCCCAAAGAAACATTATCACATGAGCAGAAAATAGTGGGAGGGTACATTCGAGAAGTTTATGTTATTCTTTTCTTGAAATATTTTATAGGTTTCGAGACTGCGTTGAATATACGGCTACTGATAAAGTAATGGTTTATTATTCTCATGTTCACTAGTAGGTGTTGTTACGTATCTTACGTGTTTGTGGTGTTCCTTTGGTAACCACTAATGAGGTTAATACTCTGAGTGTTACGAGTGTAAATAAAGGCTGTTAGACATTTTGGCGTCACGACACACATTAAAAAAACATTGTAATAATTACTTTACTTGATGCAATGGCATGTGTTTGTGTACAAGTGGGGGTTTGGTTATTGCTTTTTTGTTTAGATATTTTATCAAGTTTTCTTGGATTATTTTAAAACATGACGATCTAGCAACATGTAACCATGGCAACGTATGTTTGAAGTTATTCCTAAAAGAATTCGTTGCAAGTCTTTTTAGTATGTCCTTTTAGTACAAGAGTAACTTAAAATCATTTCTATTGTAATATTTTCATGACACATGTTCTTGAGAGGCTAAGATTCGGCCTCAATCAATCATCATAGCTTAGGAATGCCGACAGAAGTGTCGCGTAGGTGTGTGTAAACAGTAATTAGCGAGCTTAGTCCGGAGTCCGCAAAGCAGACGGTTAAGCCGAAACTGTAACCAACAAATAATTTTATCATGCCGCAGAAAGTCGCTTTAAAAACATGGCCACCGATCCCCGGCTGCGGTCAGTATACTCGCAACCGGCGCCGGCGACACTCGTTCCTATCTTTTCGCTGATAGCGTAAAAACACAATAGCAATACTCGGCACCCACTGCGGCAGTGAGTAAATAAAAAAACACAAGCAGTTCGAAGAAAAAGCGGGAGTGCTCGCGTTTTGCGTACTTCACGTGGATTTTAGCGGCATTTTTAGTTACCACGGCGGTGTTACTTTCGTCCGAACAATACGAGGTTAGTGAATGCATGCTTTCCGACATGTGTAGTCTAGCTTTATTTCTGTAATGGGAGTGAGAACGCGGACGCACAGTGAACGTGAAGTGCTATTTTTACTGCATTTGCAAGCACATTAGTTACTGCTGCATTCTCAAGTTACAGTACTGCCTTTTATTGACGATTAATATAAAACACGAGTTTAGGAGTTTTTTCAATGTGTGTTTATAAATTTGTATCCAAAAGTCAATACACTTTGGTACATACCCCTACTGAATCAGTATTATGTGTCTATTGGATATTGCAAAGTAGTACCTAGCTGTTAAAAATATGTTTGGTTGAGTTTGTTAACACTACGTTAAAATCTATGTAGAAGATTAGAAATAGGTGCCGGATAAGTTCGATTATATAAACGAATATTAACGATCTGTAATTTAGTATTCGAATATAATTTACATTACGCGAGAATTTAATGGTTGATGTTGAATGAAACTGCATAACCATTAATATTAATGCAAATTTTTAATTCAAAGATGTATGATATATGTTTCGTAATACTTCTTTAACTTAGAGACGTTTTTATAATAGTTAGATTCTTTACATGATAATTGCACTTGCGTTATACGTATTATGTATTTTAAACGTAACGTATTGTTCTATTTGAATACTTCTGTAGCGTTATCATGTCCATGACATTGTTGTAAAATGTTTTAAAATGAGCTGATTCTGTGATACTGTTTTCCTGTACGGTTAGCATGAAAATATAAATCATTCATGAGTCTTACGCCAATACTTTACGATTGAAATGTATGAAATGCTATTGTCTGGTAAAATCAGGTTTGGAATGGCTACAGAATAATCGTTTTCAGTAGTGCAACGATCAGCTGATGATGGCCATTCAATCATCGTTTACACCAGAATTAATAGGATTTTAATCTTACTGTTCAGATACGTAGTTTTAGACAAACATGATATAATAAACTTTAAAAGCTTATAATTATTCAGAACTTACCATTCCTTACTTCCTTACTTACCTTACCATGCTTTTTGCCTTAGCTTACTTACTGTACTTAGCCCATCTATTTACAAAATTACTTAAAGGTTTTAAACTCTTCGCTCTGTCTTTACTAAAGTATATGGGCGTGTATGTATGTAACTTATCTGCCGTGATTAGTTTTGGCGACATTCATTTGGTCTCTCCTGACCTCTGGTGATACGAATGACACGGCTCGGAGGCTGCCTATCTTGACACGCACATACCTACTCGCTAATTAGTGAGATCGTTTCGTCATGTCATTAAAATGAATGTAATTAGATATATTTTGTATGTGAATTTCAATATTTAAACCCTTTTCGGAGAGGCCTTGAAGAAAAGTGAAAATATTTGTCTCTTCGTTTCGCTATTGTTTTCATTAAAAGTCTTAGATTCTGGTAGGTAAAGATAAATCGTAGTTAGTCTAACGCTACCTTCCTTTATTTACTAACAAACAATGTGATGCAAAAAAATAAAATATTCGACAAACTAAAGATTCTTGCGTAAGTAAAAATGTACAAGTTAGTTGAAGATGGTTCAAATTTCGTAATACTTTTTGATAAAATTACTTGTCAATCCAACTGACTTTTTCGAAGTGCTTGCTAAGAGATTTTCCTATATGACCTACTAAGATAACGAACGATACACGCTGTTAGGTCTACGTTACTGCGAATCGAACACAACACTCACGAACGTTGTTATTAAATACCTGCTATAACTAAACAAAAAAGTATATTTGCAAATCCATAGTACATAGTGTGTAATCACATGTCTTTGGTATAATATAGTATTATTAAATAAAGGTCGGTCAATAACCTCTAATTTACTAAAACCTATTAAATTGATTCTAGAACCTTCAAACTTTTTCGGATCTTTCTGGAACCTTCAGTGCCTTAGCGTGGCGTTTATATTGTTAATGAAACTCCACCGGTTGTGTTGTATAGAAATGTTGTTATATTCGTAAATAAGAAATTATATAAACAATAAATGATAATTGTTGTGTCAATAACTAACCATTTTAATATACTAATAATTCCGTATACGTCAAAGTTTAAAATATCTGTTTCAATACATTAAAATATGTATGAATTTGTATGCCTTATCAACAAAAGTGTAACAATAGTGACGGTACAGATCCTAGAATGAGATTTTCTAAGAAAATAATTTCTTAATATTGGTATAATTAGCATGAAACAATAAGTGACAATTAGACACAAAATAGTGTTAGAGGAGAAACAATTATGTAACAAGTTTTTGATGGCCGTAGGTAAATGGAAGTTAATTTCTCGTCCAATCTTTATTACTTACTTATAAATTATTTCTATACTTTATAAGTAATAAAGTTTATTTATTAAGTTTATATATTATTTCTTATTAGTTTTTGAAAAAGGACACGTTAATTAAACCTAATCTAAATCAACTTAAAATGGTATAAACGCTTGGCTCAAAATCTATTAATGTAAGTTCAAAAGCGTGACCAAGATTATGTTCAAGAATTAATGGTTATATGACTGTACACAAGTCTCACCGTTTTTTTAAACTAAGCTGGTAACCTTAGAGGTTTATTGGTTGCGCACCTTCTTGGAATTAGCAAGGAGTTTAGAGAATATGAGTGGCGATATGGCGCCTCGCTCTGTAAAGGCCGTCATTCATGATCGTTTTTAAAATGCATTCCGATCGGCATGCGATTTATGGCTCCCCTACACAAAAGAACAGAGGGTGTTATAGCAAAAAAAGTTCCATTCTTTCTAGAAATTTCGAGTGCATTGTTGTACGGTGTGAACTATGAATGAACTAGGAATTTCTAACGGTGGGTCTTTTAAAGTTTAGAATAGATTGTCTAAATGGATAGTTTACATTAAATTGTAATGATGGTGTGAATAAGTATTAAAAGACGAAAATTATCGTGTTAAATAAGCAATAAAACGATAATTGTAATAATCACTCAATATGTGATGTAACAAAACTGCGGCGTAATTTAATTCGATCCAAAGTTACTAATTAAAATTCAAGAATAATACTAAAAAACCACGTCTTACTGAAGTAAAATAAAATTGTGTGTTTACAATACAACAATCGTAGTTTGTAATTGTTTTGTCTAATTCAATTTTGGTTATCACCATATTAGCAACGCTTGATCAAACAATGATATTGATCTTTTCAATTAGTTAGCAAACTAAAATAGAACCTAGCTAAATTGGTGTAACCGAAACAAATAAGCATGTATTTCAATTAATGTTTAATTAAAAACACTGTTACATTATTAGAGGTTTTATTAGAATTAAAGCCGAGTTTATCCACCGATCGGTTTTCTTAAGTTCATATTGATGTTAGGCCAACTACCATAACTATTACCTACATTCTTAAATCACTTTGTCCCTAAATTCATGTGGCGAAGGATTCTATATAAATACAGCACCTTGGATTTTTAAATTATAGACGCGAGGGTAAAACCTTTCACAGCTAAATGTTGCCACGAAAGAGGTTAAGGTTCCAAACAGCCTTCTCTATCGGAGGACAGGCAATGACGTTATCTTTCACATTTATTGCGATATGTATGAGTCGGTGGGGCGACCACGCACGTCCATTGACGTCACCAAATATTAAAATTACCGCAAAACTTAAATGCTGCTTGACAGGTCTCAGCTGTTATCGATATTAACATTTTGTTTGAGCCAATACTAGCAAAAGAGGTAACCAGAGACAAAATAACAGTTATTGGCATATTATTTTACGCAATTTTATAAGTATTCTCAAAGTAAACCAGAAATTAAGACATAATTTACGTAATTCGAGTAGGGATAGAGATATTCTTTACTCTTATCGCTGCTTAAAGTCGTACAATTGTGGCTTAATAATTTGCCTTCAATATATTTTTCTTTCCTTTTCTGACATGTCAAATTAAGTTATCCGGCAGGCTGTTTTAGCGAATTCTGTTACCTGACCAGCACGCCATAGACTAGAATATACAAGTATAATAAAACTTTTATTAGCTTGTGGCCACTCTAAGCCCACTATTCAACAAACTGATAACTTTATCTTGTAACAGGGCAGAATCTCATCAAAGTCGTTAAGCCTGTTCCTATGTAATATTTACCAACAAACTCACCTTAACATTGAGCAAGGTCGATAATACTATAAAGACAAGTTGTGTAATTTGCATTTATGATTATCGGACTTATTTCAAACGTGCTTCTTGAAAGACCACATAATGCCACCATTGAGAGATGATTATGCGATGATATATGGCGGCGTTAAAACGCTTTTTGTGTTTGTTTGTAAGCAACGAGTTGTCTTGACAGCTTTATGGATACAATTGAAATTGAATCTGCTAAATGGATGCTCGTTTAGGAATTTCGAAAAGGATTATATAGCTGTAATATTTTATAAGTAATCGTTGTGGTTTTTTGCAGTGAAACTTATACATATTTATAAGTAAGATTGCTAATATTGTAATGGTTGTTGAAAGTTGTCCTATATTATTTTGAAACTAAAGCAGAATGGCACTTGCTGATTTTCGGATTAATTCGATAAAAGGTTCGTCAATAGTTTTTATCCTTCGCACCCTTCTGACGATTATGCGAGTAGTTAATGGCGTGTGGCTTAAGAAAGCAGCTATGGCCTAAGCCTATGGGTTAATAAGTGTAAAATAGTCAAAAAATCGAACACACATAATATACTCTTCCACATCACGAACGTCTCCTTACAGCGGGGTAGACAGAGATCACGGATACCACTTTCCCTCCGCACCTGGCAAACCACTCTCGCTACATTGACATTCAAACATCCTTATACACTTTATTAATCCAATTTTTATTAAAACTATTATTAGAAACAAATGCCAATATTCTGTCACATTGCATTGAACTGTTTGACCATCTGACCAAATATTACGGAGGAACCGGATTCGTAATTAATGGAAATAACCCAGCTCAATCGAGTAGGCATGTATCCGTATCCAGTCCACATGTTGGTGCTGTCATCGTTGAGAGAAACCGCATTGGCAGCTGCTGTACTGGATTCTGACGCTTTATACGACTAGGTTAAGCGTGCGACTTTGCATTAGGTTTTTTTACTAGAGGTGTTATATTTAGTAGAAGATAACTTTTTTTTTGTTTAAATGGTTTTAGAATGCGTATGGATTTTTTATATTTTGCTTTACCCTTGTTATTCATAAACAATACGATAAGTAGATAAAGCTTTTCGTGAATGTATTTAACAAGTTGACAATCAAACGTTGGTACAATACAAAACTTGATGCACAATTCTTTACTTCTTATATATCCATACATTCAACTTTAAAATTTATCTATTATTCAGCACCCAATTTTTTTTATCACGGACACAATCAAAAACATTAACGTATATTGCAATAAAGGATAACTAATTTTAACTTAATCCTTACTTATTTTTTATATAACTAGATCTTTCATATCGACAATAATTCAAGATTCCCTACAACTCAACCATTCTCCTCAAAAGTTATTCAGAACATAACTCATGCGGTTGTCGCCCAAGAGGATTTTTTCGTAAGTTATGTGCCCGACCGGCTGGGAAGGTCCTGATACAAAAAAGATAACAAAGAACGGATGCTGCAGTGGAAATTTCCACTGGCCCTCCGACCGGGATGCATGCCTCTCCTGCGCCTGAGAATGTGAGAAAGCTATTTCAACTTAGCCTTATGGCTCTCGATTTTCAGTAGAGCGTCTTTGGTCGCGCGATTATACATAGAATTGATGTGATCGTGTTTAGAGGGGTTTCTGATTATGTTTATGATGGAATAATTATAATTCTTTAGTTTTAGCTGTTGTTTTGGCATTTAAGGTTCTGCAATCATTCTGAAAGTAATCAATTTATTGCAGTAATTGCATCGTTCAATAATTTTTACATAAAGGTATAAATCAGAATAAGTATAATCACGAAAATAATTACGGTTGTTACCATTGAGTGAACTAATTTATAGCATAGCTTTTTCAACTACTTTACTTGTCTGTGATATCATCATCAAATCATCACGTGATCGCATCACCAAGAAGGCTTAATAGAAACTGCATGCTATAAATTATAACATGTAGCAAGTAACTGTCACTTTACAAGAGCGTCGAAAGCTTGCCGAGCCGCATTCTTAAAGTTTCTGCATTTAGCATCACTTCATAATATCGGATTTAAACCATCTATGAACTTGAAATGAGCGAACTTCGAAAGTAGCTCAGTTATGAGAAGTGAGACAATTTCACTCAAGTTGCCCTTTTACGGTGTGTGCTTATGTGGAATTAATCCTGCAGTTGATAGGTTGTTGAATTCTACTTCTATGTGTGCTTAGTTTTCTGGCTAAGTAAATTGTTTCTAGATAGGTTTCTAATAAGTGACCTAGGAGATATTATATCTCCAAGGTTCTGTCAACCATGAAAGGGATTAAAGGACTTGAATGTATATGTAAATTAGTTAATCATCTGTAAAAGTAAATAGAGCAAATTTAAGTAAGAATTAGGTTATAAGTTCGAATCGATAAGCATAATTTTATATTTACAGACACTACTTAGTTAAGTTTTTTACAAGCAAAATGTATCCATGTGTTACTTGATAGTTGATACATAAACGTCTTCTCTAAAACAAACTTTTATAACTTTATAGACGTATTGCGCAATATTTCCGCGATGTCAGGGCAATAAAATAACAATATAATGTAATAGAATTTAGAATGAATATCTTAAAACTGGAATCACCGGTCTACTGCCTGCGAACTCGAGAATCAGCATCACAAAGTGATATGTATATCAGGCGACTAGTTTTATTAATATAATAAATGTTTATTTAATTCATTACCAGTTAATGAAGTCTTGTTCAGTTCAAAACGTGATGTCTCATACGTAAAGTAACGTAAATATTATACTTACCTGAATAAGTACACCTAACATAAAACAGTGTAAAGAATAGAAAGAGTATCAAGGACGAAAGTTGCACGCAGATTCATTATTAAGGGGTTAATTACATCTTTACAGTACCCACATACACATCAAGCCTGATTCCCTGTAGAGGGGTAGGCAGAGATCATGGAAACCCATTTTTCCCGATCCTGACAGACCACTTCATTGACACTCATACATCTTCTCATACACACTTGGCGGTTATAGGTACTCCTAAGGTCACCCTTTTTCAATATAGCGTCTATCTGACTGTGATATGTCTTATTGCCCCTACGTAACCGCCCTTCCACTTCACTCACATATTTTCCTTTTGTCAATCTGCTATCATTCATCCGCATTACCGTACTTAGTAGCCTGTTATAATACTCCGGTGTTACAATCTGTTCCTAATAGATATATTCATCTTTGCTATTAACAGAAACGTCTAATATAACCCCAATACAGATACGCTAGAACTTTGGTCCCTGACTTAAAATCCTTATACTAGTAAACATATATATGTATCAATTCTGCACCATATTTATCACGTATCACGGTTAGGTCTTATCACAAGCCCTTATCAGAGCTCCGATTTGCTCACTTAGGGTCAGAGGGGCAACGATCCAAACAACACGTTCATTGTCATACACCCGCTTATCGAGTGACTAAGTTGTTGAGAAAAATACTCCCAGTGTGATAAACCTCTACCCTTGATTAACTGTTTTCTAGAAAAGGTCTGATGTAATGAGGTGGGACTTATTCTGCTTAATCCTCTTTTGTCTTTCGTTAACGTCAACTGTTGAAGTACTTAAAATCTAAGCAACCTAAGGTGATACAATGCATATTAATTTCACTTCTGCTCCTTTTGCGATGAAAATTTTAAAACGGTGATCACGGAGAGGGAATGTGTTATAAAACACCAGCATTTTATTATTCTTTAATTAAGTGAACGTGTAAGTAAGATAATATCACATATTAAATAACAACCATGATGAAAAAAGGGAATATCATAATGAAACAAAATGCCGAAAAGTACATACTCGTACATATTAAAAACGTCAAACCATAAGTACTTCCACATCTTATCACAATTTAATTAAATTGTACAGAACTCTATTTTATTATAACAGCTGTTTTCTTTCAACATGTTGAGAGTAAATATTCATGCTCACTTCATCATGGCTTAATCATATTTTTTGTAAACATACTTATGTACGTCACAAGTAACCTAGCGTGTCATACGCAATAATGGTATTTAGGTCATTTTTATACTGAATCATTGATTTATACTTAGAAGTGTAAACATACTCACACGTTGCATGACCGTTGACCGTTATACTATAATTATAATGAAGCAGAATAGTCAGAAGTTTACGTGAATTTTAAGAGTAACTATTTAAACAGGCATCAAAAAGGTTTTTAACTCAACATAACTAACCTCTTTATTGGCACTAACAAAAAGAGATAAATAGCTAGTTACAATATTTTCAAAGCTTAGGAGAACAAAATATGTGTACATTATATGCATATTAGGTGACTAAAACCTGTGACTACCCCAAAAGAAAGCGTTGCATATGCTTATTTTTTATTTAAATCCTGACCAAAGCGCTTGCGTTTATGCCTGCAATTTGTTCCGAAGATAAAGTTCTAAAAATAATCTTGTCGCTACCCAATTGTAATAATAGAAAAACGTTACCGTATCTAATATTTTGTTTGCTAGGTTTAAATCGGTACCTAATAAGTTTTCCTTAACAATAGATATTTAAAGTTTAATTTTAAGTTATTTTTATAGTATATTCAATTCATTTATTAGTCTTATCTTTACGCGGCCAAAAACTTAAGTCAACTCACAAAAATCTTAAGTTAATATGAAGTAACTATTGCATTTTTGTTTTAATCCAATAAATGGACACTAGTCATCATTGCAATCTATATCACACCCATATTATATTAACACAAATCACACACATCAATATTAATCACGTCCCAACACAGCGCAAAAGCCACGAATATCTCGATCCTAACAAACCACTTTCATTAATTAGACATCCTTACCTCATACACACTCGGCAGTTATGGATCCCGTTTAATTCTTCTTCCATTCGTCCCCAGGTGATAGACAATGGTGAAGGCCACGGATGAACGTCCTCTGGAGACCCCCTCTTCGGAGGAAAGTGGCCTCGGCAGGAGCTGCGATTCACCAGAAGAGTCCGAACCAGAAGCTGCCCTAGTATGTACTAGTTTAATGTATACTTAGATAGTTCTTTTGGACTTTTATTATGTGTATAACTAGTGACCCGCTCCGGCTTCGCACGGGTATAAAATATATAGCCTACTCCACTATTCAATGGATGTTATTATACATATAAACCTTCCTCTTGAATCACTCTATTTATTAAAAAAAACCGCATCAAAATCCGTTGCGTAGTTTCAAAGATTTAAGCACACAAAGGGACATAGGGACAAAGAAAGTGACTTTGTTTTAAACTATGTAGTGACACAGATAATATAATACTATACAGGTAGTGATATGGAATAATTAGGGTTGAGTTAGTTTAATTAATAATATTATTTATAATATAATCTAATCTATTGGGCGATAGACTAGCAAAATGTCACCAATATTCCATATGACATCAATATCCCGTGCTAGTCTGGTACGTAAAATGATACTTACTAACTGCTGTTCTTCCTGGCATGTCGTAGGAAAGACTAAGGAAGTAGGTGTAAATGGAATCGAACGTGCGATGTAATAATAACCTGTCATCAATGTTCCATATGACATCACAGCCCTAATATTTCTGATAATAAGTGACCAAGGAGTGTCATTGTTCCTAGAACCTGTCCCCCCAAAAGGAATTACAGGACGTGAATAATAACATACGCTTCACGACTTCTGTACACTCTCCCTTTTTTATTATGGCGGGATAGTCAAAGACTGTTTGAAATTTCGGAAGCATGATAGGTGAGTTAACGTGAATGTATATATCTACGAGTATATTCAGAGTCCCCCTTATTACAGGCCCCTTATTACAGGTATTTAAGAGAAAATAAACATTTATTATTTACAGGCAGTGCCCCCCGATGGCGGCTGGGGTTGGGTGGTGGTGGCGGCTTCCTTCATGTGCAACTGCCTGGTGGATGGCATCATCTTCTCTGGAGGGATGCTGCTGCCTGAGATGCAGAAGGAGTTCCACGTGAGTCTCTAGGATAAGCCTTTTGAAATAGTTTAGTATACCTAACCATAGATGGGGTTACAAGTATATGTGATCTATGTATGACTACATCTAATCGTAGGTGGATAAAGTGTCATTTATGTAGGTATAAAATTTGACGAGTTTTTATAAATACCTATTTGTTAGTATAGTAATATTTTGTTCACACAGCTACAAACTACCCTCAATGCAAGTACGAAATGTATGGATGTAACATTACATGCCATGCAATACATATAAAAAAAAATATTCGTATTTAACAAAGGATACCTTTTTGTATTTTCATCGTTCATATTGGTTCAGAATCTCATGGTTGGAAATCCAAATTAAATCCACTAAATGCCACCTGCTGCACAAACATCACCAAAACGAGGTGACAGTAGCAATGGAAATTTACAAAGAACGTTTTCAGTTCATTATACGTGTCTGAATAAATTATGTTGGTTCACAAAGACAATCAATGTTAATGACATTCATTCATTTCTTCGATAAGTAACATAAACATTGCTATGTCGCTTCATAGAATACATTCCTTGCTGCAATTCAATGGAATGTTGCGTGGTAAGCATGCCCAATAGTATCGGTATACCATTAGGATTTATTCCAAAATATTGTTGCATAGGTATCCTTTACAACTATCACTATTAGGTACTTATTCCGCGGAATGGATAAGTTTTCATCAAAAAGCTTACGCTCATCATATTTGGTAACATTTCGCAAATTAGTCTTTTATTAAGTGCTAAAATTTACTGAGAAATGTAATGATAACATAAGAAAACAGATTTATAATAATAATTCATACAATAATTCATGTTAACTGGTACACACTCAAGCGAGGATTATTAAACCCTGATTCAGAGATGGCCTAAACGACTTAGCCACACCGAACTTTATAACAGTCTATTTTTAAATCGAAAATGTCAAGTACATTATACCAAGCATTAGATCTCACATGTGTTTTAAAGAAAACCACGTGTTGGTCGCTAGTACAGACACGTAACAAGAAATGCGTACTAACGAATCATGATTACATTGAATTAGTTATTCACAAAGTCAATGTCAATGACAACTGTCATACTCCTCAATTTATCGACAATCGATTCAATTGGCAATCATTATTCAACACAATACCCCGATTCAATTGCCAAATCTGGGCATTTGTATTCAATGAAGAAATATTCACAAGAGAAAAAGTAACCATACTGGCTGAGACTTTACTATAATAAACCTTTATAACTACTATAGAGTTACGTAAGGTAAATATAAGAGACGGACTACCATCTGTGACGTAAGGTGCCAACTCTGTTGTTATAATATACATATGTTCAAGATTATACACAGAGTAGAGAGTAGAGTAGAGAGATTATACAGAGAGTTACTAACTTTAGTTTTGGAGATCGACATTTGATTTTTCGACTAACTATATGGAATATTTTTATGTATGCAGCTTTTAAAAACAACAAGATCTCAAATACGTTTTCATTGTAAGACCATCACACTTCTAATACACTGTATGTATCGTAATTAATTTGGGAAATTGCCGTTTGTAACTTGATAATAATATATTACGTTCTTCCCACACATTTTAATAACGCTAAGTTTCTTTATATTTATATAACTTTTAATGACACGGAATAAATAATAATTCAAATAAAATTTAACATAAACATTGTTTCTCAACTAGAATTACGAATAAAATTGAAATTTGAGTTCCTCAGTAAACAATTATAGCTAAAAGTCCATCGATAAAAATTACTAAACATGCAACTACAGCGAAAACGTGCTGACGACAATTTTCAAGCTATAGCAATAGGAAAATTTTCCATTTGATTACGTTATTTCACAACATTAACATTGAGTACATTTACTTTCATTGAAATGATTTGAGTCTTACTTATAAATATATAACTAATAATCATGAAATAAACGTGCTAGTCGAGTTAGTGACACGTAAAAAGAATACTAACTAGCTGTTACTCTTCCCGGCATGACGTAGGAGACGACTAAGGGACTAGGGGGTAATGGAAGCTATTGGGAGATGGCCTAGCAGCATGTCACTAAAGTTCCCCACAAAAACAACATCAAAAACCAATAACCTAAGTTAACGTATATTTTCTTAGACACTGTACGGTGTGTGATCAGTCACGATTCTGTTTTACGATCACTTTCTGTTATATAGTTATTAGGATATTGTAATTGTTTTCGAAATCACGTGTTCAAGAATCACGTGTAGAAATAATATAAATCAAGAATAGCAATTGCTATGGCTAAAACGTTTTACTTCGGTGTATTGATCAAATTTTATAAATAAATACTATATATATATTTATATATAATAATATATATTTATAGCATAAAATAAAAAGCACCATCTCTTATTTTATATTCGTAGATTAGTTCACAGCATATAGTTTGAATAAGTTAATTTATATACTTCGTTATTTCTTAAGCCTTGTACTTCATTGATTTATTGATAATTAATGTTCTATGGGTTCACTTCATAATGTGATATCTTAATGGCCAATCTTTGCTATTCATAATCTTGTGTGTATCAATCAACTTATTCATTATTTATAGGTAGGTAACTGTGGTAATTTAAAAGCAATTCTAATAAATTGGTAAGGAATAAATTTAAAATCGTTTAGCATTTCCTAGTTCATTAGAAAGACGATCTTTATTTTCCTATTGATCTTTCAAAGAATATATTAATCAAGATTTCTCAGTTAAAGTTATTTATGTAGTTAACCAATTGTTTATCTGCACTGTAACAGTGATTTTCCATTTCTTATTGGTAAACAGTTCACGCAATGTTGACAATAAAAGTAATCATTTTTTTATAATCAATCTCTAAGCGAAATTTCAAGATTTTATTTTTTATTCCTACGTCCCTGCTTGATTGACCTCTTACTACCTTATCCTTACTAACAATACTGAGTGACATTACTTTTTTAAGGCAAACATCACAAAATATTATGTGAATGAAGTTACCAAAATGCAAGAATAAAAAGAAACAAAACTTTACAATAAATATTATGCAAGTACGTTTATCAATATTACAAAATACATTGTAATACAACATCCATTACAAGGCCTATTACAATATAAATGTGAATGAGTTATGAAAATATAGGCAACACGTGTTTCAAATTCCCACAATACTTTTTAAGATTTGGAGTATCGTTAACATCTAAGCTGTCAGTCACGTTCAACAACCTTATATAAATTTTATTTACATGAAGTAATACGTCAAATTAATAGTACTAAATGAATAAAGTTTAAAATAAACTAATAATTAACAAATTTAAACAACCTTCAATATTCCAGAAAGAAATTAACAAAACAGTTATTTAATGGACTAATGGACATACACATCCTTTAATTCCTTTCGGGGTGGGCAGAATCTAGGAGACACGAGATGATAATATCTTTTTTCGATAGTATTTAAAATAAGTATTGGGTTTGTGATGTCATGTGGAACATAGGTAAAAAATTGCTAGCCCATCGCCCAATGGATTCCATATATCCATAATACCTTGAGTCCATGCTTGTAAGAACGGCAGCTAGTTAGCATTCTTTTTAAGTCCTATCTCTATCCTATGTAATGAGGGGTTATCTTGCGGGACGCAGAGTAGAGACCTCACTTCGCTAGTGACGTATTAGTTTATATTAGTAATATTTGATTTAGACCTTTTTAACAAAATATCAGGTCCTAAAAAGGACGTATTAATCTTCTAGTACAAAAGTTATATATTTATCTCGAGACTGTGTTTTAAAAGTATCTGTGCGAGTAAGTAAATATGTGCATTGTTTAAAAACGTCTGTGTAAATATTTTTTATTGTTTAAGCGTAAAGTGAGAGAAATATAAGATTCTGTATTGGCAGTCATAAATATGTAACTTTCGTTACGTAAGCATCAAAAGTACGTACGAACAAAAATACGTGATTCTTTCAACCTACCAATCAAATTCCAGCAAGATAGATGAATGTAGTGAATTAAAGTAAGCTATTATAATATTTCTAAAATTCCTTTGAATCCTTTACATAAATTTTGTTATTACCGCTTTACATTTTCCTTGATCCATTTTGACATAGCAATAAAACAATGCCACTGGCTTTGAGTCTTTAATTTAAGAATAAATTAATTGCATCATTTTTTATGGATAAAATAAATAGGTTAACATACTTCCACTTTCTTACAAATTTCTTCCTGGTATCTAAAACAAAATCAGCTTGGCGCGCAAACTGGCTAAAGTTTATATTTTAAATGCGTCCGTTAACCTGTGGGCTCAGCTTACAAGAATTATGCCTATGCAGACGATGCACTTGAGGCCGCACGTGTACAGCACGCACATTTACGTCAGTGGAAGATGCACATAATTGTTCGCATATTTTTAAAATGACAGCGTCACATATATTAATGTACAATAAAATTATAAATACATACAATATTCTTAATCCATTGAATAATTTGCCATGTATCAGTATAATGGTGATTGCAGAACGTTTAGTATGTGAACAAAAAAAAATTAATATTACTGAATATACAGTCACAAGAATAATTGCTCAGAAAAACAAATGAAATAAGAAAAATAGAAAACAATGTAAAAATGCAATGGATGATGACGTTTTCATGTATTATGATTTTTTCCACTTTATGTAACAAATTAAAAAAATAACTTTTCCTACTTTTTACCATTTAACGTAGGTACTTATACTTACAGTTATTTAACGTACATATAGTTATGTGTTTCCGTTTCATATACAGATTCTTTATCCGCGTTTACCATAAGCTTACAGCTCATCCTTCCATTTCGACAAGAAAGACAAAAGAAATGTTTATCATTGTTTATTTAAAGGACTATCTTTGTTCCTGCAACACGAACTCGAGTACCCCTGAAAATCTATTTCTGTAAACATTACTTGTGCTGAGTACTGTTTCCTTTTATTATAATATAGCTGGATAAAGTCATAACGGGGATAGACAGAGACTCGCGACCTGGAACGATCTCTTGCTTCACTCACGTCTATTCACCTTCTCATACATGCTCTTCTGTTCTTCACATGTACACGTTCAGAAGAATGTCTCCAATTTGAACTGTATAAATACTACGTGCCCAACCCCGTCCAACACTACCTTCCACTTTGGCTTTATAAACTCCTATCGTAATCCTCCTTTCAGTATGATAAGTCCGTAACTTAGAAGATAGCTCTTTACGTTTTTTGTCGAATCCAAATTATAACTACCTTTCATATTTTCTTAGAATCTATACCCAAAAAGGTCAGTGACACAAATGCTTTTTTGGGTTTGGTAATACTGGCAATAGAGTTCATTGCGCCTATTTGACCAATCACCCATTAAAACGTCGTTAAAATCGAATATTCGGGAAAAAATAGTTCAAATTCTTCTCCTTACTTCATAATGTAATAAGTTTCGGACAGGAAATGGCTAGTTTCAATAATTAGTGCGCATTTCACATCGGAATGTAGATTAAATATGTCCACCTTGTAAAATGTAATTATAAAATAGTTACGCATTAATTTACGAGAATTTTCCACTTACATAAGGACTTGTGACATAGAGTAGGTATTCTAGAACCGATATATGCATTTAATAAACGAAAAATGAAATAAACACGTAGTTGTCATGGTAACCGATTATGTTAACATAAATAATAATTGAATTCATAAACATTAGGAAATAGGGCAGGCAACATATTCACACCCCAAAAGCGAACGAAATACATTTTAGTAATCCTAATGCGATTCAGCTCAACGAACTTTTACGTGTTCATTTAAAAATAGATAATACTTTCTTCAAATTCAACGTAGACTAGATATCGGTTAAACTAATTCCCAATTTCTCAACGTCCGTCCTATTAATAGAACATTTAGGGTTTTAGCAGGTCAGGACGAACTGAAAGAGAAAGTGTGTTTGGAATAAAGCCAAACGTACTATTTAATCTGATTTGTATTCCTAGGATCATCATTTACAAGACTATTCTAAAACCTAGATCAAGACATTCAATAACTAAAGAGATGTAAATTAGAATTTAACAAAAGTATGAATATGTTATTCAGAGTTTCATAGTATTCCTTATCTAAAAGTTGTCTGATTGTCTTTAAATTTCAAATGTAGTAACCATATCAAATAATTACCTAATATTTTGTACAAAAAATAGCCTTCAAAGTTGATTGAACTATTACCGATAAATGTACTCAGTATTACGGAAGCATGACTCATTTACGAGATTTCTTTTTAATCCGAATAGGTAATGTATTACGTCATACTCTTGAATCCAGCAATTACAGTAGCACACATAAATGATAGACAGAATAATTAATGTCTGTATGAATTTCACAATGCTTTGATACGATCTAAAGAATGTTTTTCTAAGACAGAACTTTAGCAGTTAAATACATAATGACATCAAAAGTATAAAAAAATATTTTGGTTTGAGTATGATAACATAAATTGGGTACCTATCCTTGATCTCTGTTTACATTTTTGATAATACAGCTGTGTAAGAGTGCTAATAAAACATTTATCAATATAAAAAGTGCTGACTATAGTTTGCCAGTAAATAAATACAGTATTCATATTGTACTTTAGCGTCGCCTATTCATGACTTTTTAAGTACCTATGTAACACTGACAGTTAATAATATACAATTTATTTTTATACTTTGAGAATAACTGAATTCCTTTTCATTAAAATTTATTCATATGATACTATATTGTAAACTTAATCAAATAGAACATTTTATGATTTCCAGTGAATAAAATTTTAATTAGGACTGAATGTTACATGCATATAAACATGTAAACGTGTCTTTGACGTATTTAAACTTGTTCTACTAAAACATAACTTAGTAAACATCTCATTCATGTTTATTCAGAAATGGGTTTATTGGAATTTCGTAATTTGCATGTTAGGTATTTATTGTGGATATGTTTAGGTGTTTATGTATGTGTCCCTTCAGTACATTCTAACATCACTTCTTGTTTCCTACAATGTAACACCATTTTTAGTTATTCTTGTATTCAATTCACTTTTTTTTTTATTCTTTATTAAGCCATTCACCACTAAGGTTATGTCGGCTGAAGTAGAAACACTGATGCCACGGCGTTTGAACTTCTTGTTATTCCATCGCCATGGTTACACCAACGCCGCCAGCCGCTACAACCGAAGAAAAACGAAATCGATGCTCCAATTCTTCTCTTCCTTGTTCTTCGGTTCATTCCAGTTGAGGATCCAAATATAATCCCAAATCAAACATATTTAGCCAATTTGGCATCACAACTGACTAAATATTCAGCCAAAAATAATTATTTGTATTTTCAACTTTTACTGAGCTGCTGACTTTGTTGATGAACCATAGACGACTGTTCAATTCACTTTATATAGATGAAAAGTACTCTGCGCATCATATCGTTAATACATAAATTCACAGCATTAATCACCTTTCTGACATTTAGAGTCAAAACACCTTGTGTTTTATTGTATCACATATGAAGATTTCGAGCTCTCAAAGCACAACTTTTACCACATACACATTGTAAATACCCTCCTTAATAAGGGTTGTATCTTACGCCGTTCTCAGATATTATTTAGAAAGAAAGAAATAAAACACTTTTCATTGCATATGACATTTACATAAACTCAAAACAATAAATAACAATAGGATAACTTTGATGCAGTGAAAAGGTGCTGCCTCATTATACGATGCAGGCTGCATCACTGGTCCTCCGGCAGCACCCGATTAGGAAACTGTCACATGCTGCATATAATAAATAATAATAAGCATACATACATAATATATTAATAAATATAAACATCGTAACAATTACTTACACATATAACATTACTTTTATATAAAAATAAATAGTTAAATTTCTTACCATATCTTAATACATTAGATTGAAAGAAGGATAGGTAGTTAGTTGTCTTTGCGATGATTTACTTCATTCCATTTCAAGTTATAAGTGCGTCTAATGAATGTGGGGAATGCAAGTAAAAAGGAGCTTAACATTCTGTGTACACAGTTTACTCAGGCCCATGACTTAGCACTTGTAAAGTCGGTAGCGACACGTAAGGAAAGTTATTTATCTGGCTGTCTGATTAGATGCCTAGGTCCCGTTAGAATACCTAAGCACTGGAGCCAAGTTCTGAATGTGCTCTTTGTATGACTAATGTAAACCTACGTACATAGAAGTTTAGAATTGCAAAAGCTTTTGGATTGTTTAGTCTGCTGCAAAAACTATTAAAAATAATTGAAACTTTCTAATTTTACCAACCAACCAACAAATATTGATTCGGTTTTTCCAGCTTTTTCTAATTTAGAAACTTGAACGCAACGAGGGTGGAAGGGTGCAAGCCATGAGTCAAAATCTGTTCAAGGAATTGCATGTAAATAGTGTAATTCCGAGTGACTCATGCCTTGTCGATGGGTCCGACATAACATAATATGTACGAGTAATGAGTGTTTGTAGGCTATTGTAATAGCTCCAAATAATAAGTATGTTATTTCACTTGCAATTATCTTTTTTCTCCTATGACTTACTTAAGTAATACTTAATAGTACCTATAACAATAACTTTGAAATAGACAACGTGAACTAATAAGGAACAAAATCTAAAGACGATATTATACGTAAATAAAAGTACTCGACCGTCATTGAAATTTCATTGGCATTGGTAACACACGCCCGCTGCTAAAACTATTGTTGCGAAAATCCTTATTAATAATAACACTGACTGTCAAGTGGGTGCGAAATTCTTTAGATAGAACTCATCTAACTTGACAGGTAATGACTCAGTTACCTACGTAAACTACACTCATATTTGAACACACCTATCGACTCGCATGAACAAACCCCTTCACTTTTTACTGTTTCATCAACAAAATGCAATAGGGGTGTTGTTCACAAGCCCAGCTGTCGATTTTCCTTATCTGTAGTAGCCTTAATTAATGATTAAGTAGGTTAACGTGTGCGAAGTTCACATTCAAAAGGAGGCTCAGTTTTGAGTTTGTCATTATCAATTAACGCACATTCACCAACCATCAAGGTCAGGAGGGCAACCAGACCAGAAAGGAGCGGAAGTGGTAACTGCTTATGATTACAATGAATGCGCAAAAGCTTACTTTATATATCATCTTTCAGATTGGAGTAATTTAAGATTTGATGAATAGATTAGAGCAAACTAATTTATGCATTTCAAATAGTTTTGAAAAACCGATATGGGAAATCCATTCTCTGTAAGATCCCATTGAGAATGATAAAAAGAGAGGTTGAATAGTAATTTTAATCGAGTTTTCCCATAGTAATTGCATCTGAAAGTATGATGGTTTATCCGAAAATTCATTCTTATCTCGCATAATTTCAGAGTAAATCGTGTACTTTTAGCCCTAAGTTCTAGGCCACTAGGTTCACACATGACTTAAAAATTAGAATTATTGTCTATAGTTATTAATTATTAACCATTTGATTTATTCGTTGTTTCTTTGTTGGCAGGCAACCGATGGACAGATTGCCCCTGTGAATTCCCTACTTGCTGGATTCTATCTTTTGGCTGGACCTTTCGTATCGGCTTTAGCAAACAAGTTAGTATTATGTTTTGATTCAATACATCATTTAGATTCACACTGGGAACCAAAGGAAACAAAATCCTGGTTTTGTAAACTCACTAAAATTTAATATATTTGGCTTCAATATTTAGTGAAGTGAGCAATCATAACGACTTATTGGCTATACACGTTAAAACTACTTTATCTCTTATGATATTTTGAGAAAAAGGAAGGTATCAATGAGTATTCTAATTGTAAGTTTCCGGGTCAATTATGCTATTGTCTTACGTCATTGATGTTTTGCTCAACATTCCTGTTTTTAATGTTAGGTATTTGTTTTACTTTGAATGTATGTTATTTCATTAAACTAGTTACCATAATAAAATTAAGCCGTCTCATTAGTCACATGTCTGGAGAATAAATATTCATAAGATGTCGGCTGTAAACAACTAAGATATCGAAAACAACAAACTATTTGTTATTATGTCGGTACAATAGGCATATGACAACAAAATAACATAAACAACAACACGTTTGTATAATTTATTATATATTAATAAATTCCTCCTGCAGACACGATGAAAATTGAAATGTTACAAGTATTTTAAAAAATAATTACAAACGTGTTGTTGTTTATGTTATTTTGTAATCTAGAAAATTACTTCATTGCTTTGATAAATAGAAGTTCATAAGTATTTCAAACTTTCACATGCTAGTTTTTGACGTTAGTTGGCAGAAGTACATACATTTTCAAAACTATTGAGTGAAGTTTTATATTATTCACAAGTCATCTTTAACTTTATTTTCCTCCTTTCCAGATATGGCTTCCGTATAGTGACGATTGTGGGCAGCGTCATTGGCAGCATTGCGTTCGCCATCTCTTACTTTGCGACCAGCGTTGAGTACCTGTACCTGAGCTTTGGCATAATTGGAGGTAAGGCTTTCTACTATATCTCTACTATCATCATCTTGTATATTTACTGAGGATCATTACTACTCTATGTCGTTGATTTAAATGTAAAGAAAAAAAAATATTTTTTCCACACTTAGGTAAATATTGACTAATATAGAGTACCCGCCACATAAGGTGGCAGTTGGAGGCGTCGCCACAGTCGCGTAATCCAGTGTTGCCAGTAAACACGCTAAAACTAGCACTCACTGTGCCATACGGCTCGATACATTATATTGAGGTTTCATTTGTAACGATCTTTGGTTGCAGAGCTATAAACTCAAATAAAACAAATTAATATACCAAAGTCAAAAGTCAAAATATTTTTATTCAAAATATCATAAGCTCTCTTTGAAAGTTATTTTATGATCTAAGTACAAATTAAAAAAACTATATATTGACAAAAGGAATATATATGAGTGAAGTGGAAGGGCGGTTACGTAGGGGCCGGCCTAATAAGACATATATGTAACAGTCAGATAGACGCTATATTGAAAAAAGGTGACGTTAGGAGTACCTATAACCGCCGAGAGTGTATTAGAGAATGTATGAATGTCAATGAAGCGAAAGTGGTCTGTCAGGATTGGGACAAATGGGGATCCGTGATCTCTGCCTACCCCTCTACAGGGAATCAGGCGTGATGTGTATGTATGTATGTAAAAAAACTATTTCAAACATGGCACTGAGCATTGTCTTTACATATTTTTACCGAGGTTAGTTCACCAACCATTTCGGCTGCTCAAGATGCCACGTCATGAAGACCACGACCGCTCTGATAAGAGCGTAACGATTGAGAAGAAGAAGTTCAGCGGAGACCCTTGGAGAAGAACTAACAAGAAACTCCAGAAATCAATTTATTATAATCACCCTTAACAAACATAAAAATTACAAAGAGTGGGCAAAAAACACAACGCTGGTAATACTAAATTTACCTTTCATACAAAATAACACGCAATGGCGGAAACGTCAAATTTAGTTCCAAGTTTGGCTACTGCCACCTTATGTGGCGGGTACTCTAGCTAATGTAGGTCTCGTCTCAAGAATTAACGTTCCGGTTTAATAGAAATATTTAAATTTAAAAAAAATGAGCTAGAAGCCTTATTTCCGTTATGATTCTGAACTTTATTGCAATGGTGTCCAAGAAGACAAAGTTGCCTGATAATAATTGTTGATGTCACCAAGATTTTTGTCCCGAAAGGGGTTAAATTAATTTTTTTTCTATCGTCATATATTAACAACTTATCCTTCTCTTACAGGTATCGGTTTCTGCATGGTGTACATGCCAGCCGTGCTGACCGTGGGCTTCTACTTCGAGAGATGGCGAGCTCTGGCCACTGGGCTGGCCCTCTGTGGTTCCGGAGTGGGAACCTTTGCCTTCGCTCCGCTGACGGCTGTCCTGGTGCAGAACATCGGATGGAGATCCACAGTGCTGTGTTATGCTGGTAAGGGATAGAGATGATATTGAGATGCTGTGATGTGAATGATGGTGATAGAAGAATGGGTCATTAAAAAGCGTTGAGTGATGAGGTGTTTTTTATATTTGGTTATTACGTATGGTTCGTTTGATGGTCTTATAAATATTGGATATCTACAAAACATAGACTTTTCATAAAAAGTATTGAATATTATGTAACTTTCCCAGTTATCCTATTGCGTTTATAAACTAGTTCATAGTAATTAATTTACGAATATCTATTGCTTTCAGGACTTTCGCTGCTCTGTGCGATATGCGGTGCTATGTTCAGGCCTATTCAGCCTGTACGCGTCACCCTATCTGACCAACCCGAAGACGAGACCAAGAGACACGAAGAGGCAGTTGAGAAGCTCAACTCCATGTTGAAACTCCAGAGCAAACTAGAATCAGGAATCCTGATGGCTCCGGAAATGCGTTTCTCCAACAAAAGCACCCCGCACA